>JBBBDQ010000329.1:217500-247500 GCA_037127315.1 Ascarosepion bandense | reverse complement strand
TTCGATAGCATCTTGGCCCGGGTTCACACAGTTCATTGGAAAGCGACTCCAAGTGACATCAGACTCTGCTAGCCAGTCAAAGTCCGTCACCCCACTAAGTCACAACTCATTCCTCTCTCCTTTTGTACGCCTCACCGGGCGCCTTTTACAACTCTACTTATCTCTTTTGTTTATTTTCAACGAGAGACATCTACACTAATTTATACCATCTGTTGTATTTTTTTACGGTAATACAATTTTCTATTTCTTCAAATTTTCGTTGTTTCTTTGTTCTGCCACTATTCATTGATCATAATATTAACAACGGCACCTCCACAGAAACGTGATAATGTTTATGAATTTTTAAAAACGAAAAATATTTTTTGAAGCTATTATTTTATTTTTGATATTATTTTAAAATTTCAAGCTTATATATATTAGTTTTATGAACTCCGATTGGCGACAGAACACAGAAGAAACAACGAAAATTTAACGAAATAGACTATAGTGGGTTGCTTATCTATTCTATTTCTGTTTGTGGTGGGAGTCCGTTCTAGTGAAGGGATAGTTGTATACTGTTGCAGGTTAACGGAATTTGGCTTTGTTGTAGATAGCCCACTATAAGTCAAAATGATTATAACATCAAGAAAAGCAAATTGAGTTGAAAATAACATTTATATATACACATATCAATTAATGTTTTTACAATCAAAGCAATACTTGAATATAGGTCCAATGGAGGTTAAAATGTTCATGGCAAATAATAAGCTGAAAGAGATTTAATGCTTAGGAATGTGGGGAGCGTGTAAGTGAGGAATGTCTGATGTAGTCGCTCCTTAGGTCAGTAAGTAGTTTTGAGACAGGGAAGAAGGAAGGAAGGAGGGGTAAAGGGACGAGCATAGTAGCCACTTGACTTGGTCAAGGGAGATATTAATTACTCTCGCCTGTCACCGTCGGTCTGTCTGCTGGGTGCTTTCTGTCTCGGCTGTTTATTTCAACTTTTTGGGTCGCAGGTGATCATTTGGGATTTCACACTTGTATTTGATTCTGGGCTTCCCATTTGCCGATAAATAAAATTCGCGTAGGCTCGCGAAATAGAAATTTAATATTTGATTAATTTTTATTTTTCAACCTGAACATCTGCGCGGATTCAGCGGGGCACAGACGACTTTTGGTCATTTTCCTTTTGAGAGGGCAAACATCCGGTCTATCGCTTTTGATCGGTCGGTATCACCACAAGGCAATACAATTGTATTAACGTAGAATACAAAAAAATGATAAATTAGTGTAGATGTCTCTGGTTGAAAATAAAAATAAAAAGATCAGTAAGTAGAGTTGTAAAAGGCGCCCGGCGATGCGTATAGAAGGACAGGGGAATGAATTTTGACTTACTGGGGCAACGGACTTTGGTGAGATAGCCGAGACAGATGTTTCTTGGAGATGGGAAGTTGCTTTCCAACGAAGGGTGTGCCACGATGTGCCCGATCACCACTCCCACTTTGTGTAAACAATCCCGGATACGCCTGTCGGCAGAGAACGGTCACAACCCACGTGTGCTAAAAATAGCAACAACCTATTTCAAACAAACCAAAAAACACAAAAACTTAATTTTCGCCACGAAACAAAAACAAAAGACCTTTAATTTCGAACCGATTTCCTGTCAAAGAAAGTATATTTTACGGAAAATTTTACTATACTACTTTATTTAAATGAAATCTGCATCTAAAACACACAGAGTTCTTGTTGAGACTTACGGTGACCATGCTCTGTCGGAAACCACATGCAGACACTGGTTTTAGACGCTTCAAAAATATTGATTTTGATGTTGAAAATAAAGAACGCTCTTGAGCACAGAAAAAAGTTTGAAAACGAAAACTGAAAGAAAAATGAATGGATGTAAATCAAATTTTGATTTCCTGGTATTGATATCAAATAAGTTTTTTTTCGTCGTAAACTGAATGTTGAAGGCTAAATAAGTCCGTTGAGTAAATGGTATCATGGCTGAGACTAAGAACTACAATTATGCCTACTTAGAGCCAAACCCGAAGCAAAAACTAAAATAAAAGGGCTGAAAAAAAAATACAGACATACAGGCAGATAAACAGATACACGCACAAACATCTTACCTTATATATATATATTATCGATTTTCTGTACTATTGTAAGAACTGCAACCTTGAAACTTCTGAATATGGTTTCTTATGTCTTTATCTATGAGTGTATAACCCGACTTTTTCGATTATCGATTTTCGATATTTATCGGGGGTACCTCTACACAAAACTTAGCTAAGAACACTCGCAGACGCTTATAGTACAACTGTGTACATTTTCAAGAAAATCGGTTCAGCCGCTTCGGAGTCTATAGGTAACGGACACACACAGACACACAGACAAAGTTCCATTTATAAATAAGTTTATATATGTATATTAGCAGTATATATTAGCGTTGCTCGGGTGTAATGAAATCTTTAAAACTAATCCATTGTCCTGGAGCTCAGACTCTTTGGACGTTGGCACGAAAGACTAAAAAGCAATAGTTGTTTCCAGTTAAAGCGAAACCGTAGACTGAAAGAAAAATGAATGAATATAAGTCAAATTTTGATTTCCTGGTATCGATATCAAATTTTCTGCACTACTGTAAGAACTGCAACCTTAAAACTTCTGAATATCGTTTCTTATGTCTTTGTCTATGAGTCTATCAAATTTGATTAAAATCGGACCACTCCTTCTATGACCCGATTTTTTCGATTATCGGTTTTCGATATTTATCGGGGGTACCTCGACACAAAACCTAGCTAAGAACACTCGCAGACGCTTATAGTACAACTGTGTAAATTTTCAAGAAAATCGGTTTAGCCGGTTTCGGAGTCTATAGGTAACGGATACACACACACAGACACACAAACAGACAAAGTTACATTTATAAATAAGTTTATATATATATATATATATATATATATATACAGAAAAAGTTTGAAAACGAAGAATTGGAGGCATTACTTCCTGAAGACTTATGTCAGGCGCAAGCTGAACTTGCAGAATAATTAGGGAGTCATCGCACAACAGTTTCGATTGTTTGAAAGCATTAGGGATGATTTAAAAGCAAGGACATTCGGTGACTTACGAATTGAAGCCGAAAGACGTCGAACGGCTTTTTGTGCCGTGTAAACAGCTGCTTCAACGGCAGAAAAGCAATGGTGTTTTTGCATCGTATCGTGACCGGCAATGAAAAGTGGATACGCTACGATGACCCTAAGCGTAGAAGATCGTGGGGTAAACCCGGCCATGCATCAACACCGGCGGCAAAGCCGAGTAGTCATAGTTCGAAGCTTCTGCTCTTCATTTGATGGGATGAGATGGGCGCGGTTTATTAAGAGCTGCTCAAACTAACCCAAACCACCACGAAAGATTGCTATCGATTACGATTCGTTTGAGCCGAGCATTGAAGAAAAAAAAGGCCGCTATACGAGCAGAGACACGACAAAGTGATTTTGCAACATTACAATCTAAGCTCACATGTTGCAAAACGGGTTGAAAACCTACTTGAAAACCCTTATATGGGAAATCCTATACTATCCGCTGTATTCACCGGTCATTGCACCGTCTTATCGATAATACATGGCCTAGCTGAGCAGCACTTCCATTCTTATGAAGATGACAAAAAATGGGTCGACTCATGGTTAGCCTCAAAAGCCGTGTCGTTTTTTCCGACGTGGAATTCAAATTCTGGCAGGAAGATGGGAAAAAGTAACGGCTATGGACAATAATTTTAATGATATGCTTATTATTAATTTTTGAAAATAAAATATTATTTTCATGAAAAATCAGCGTGAACCTATTCAATTTCCTTATATATATATATATATATATATATATTTCTCTCTCTCTTTATATGTATAAAAAGAGAGATAGAAAAAGAGAAATACATATATATATTAGGACATTGAATAAGCCCCGATATATTCATCCACATACAAGCCAGATTCGCTCTATCACTGCGGCTATACGCATCCACTTGCTTCTGGCCGGGATCGAAACCCGACCGATTTAGTGTCAGTCAGAGTCGCTACTCCCTTAACCGTCGAAGCATGGAATCGGGGCAGAGAAAATTTAACGTGTTGTATATAAGCATTGTATACACACGCCAGTCACCGAAAGAACTCAATTCATTTCTGAAGAGTCACGTATATAGTCTTTCTCACTATCTCTCTCTCTGACAGACAGACAGACAGACAGACAGACAGACAAGAAAAAGATAGAAACAGACAGTAGAACTTAATGAAGAGCAAAATGACAGTCAACACGTAGTGTTGATTCCTATGTCCACATTGTTTATATACAAGATGAGGATATTTAGATTATCATAACATAATGGAATTGGCACGGTATCCTGCAAATGTGGCTGCAAGGGATGCTGAAAAGTTCACGGCCCGTTCCATGTCACATAATCAGACAAAAAAAATGACCAAATATAAGTTTTTTAAGGTCTAACTTTGGTCGATCTGAGAACTTTTAGCCCCACTTTGAAAATTTATACTAAGTTTTTAATATACTTTGCATGTTTTTCAAATATACGTTAATCAAAAGTATTATTTTTTAATTTAGTGAGATCTCGCTATAATTTTCTCTTTCGGATAAAATCATATATAAAATTGATATTCGATAAATCAAAGCAAAGATGGACGTAGCATTTTTATTCAGTCTTTGGTCCTTCACTTACCTATAATTATCTGAAAAAAGTAAAGGAAAAAAACTTGGGCTCGTCCGGGATTTGAACCCGGGACCTCTCGCACCCTAAGCGAAAATCATACCCCTAGACCAACGAGCCAGCTTGTAAAAACTCGTTTTGGAATAAACTATTCAAATCAACTATGCTAAGTTGTAACTTGCGCCTTAAAATTTGCAAAATGTGCTAAAAATTAAAACAAACAGAAATAAAATAAGAGCGAAGGGGAAAGACGGGGGAACGCTACAACTTTGGAAAAAATGAAGAAATATTCTTCCAAAATTGCTAACCACTTGTTCTCCTCATGTCTTTTAGTTTTCGAAATCTAATATTGCACTTGACTTATTCACTTTGTTTTTTGTTTGTTTTGTTTTTGCTGTATGTTCAGAATAACGCTTCAAAACTCCGATAATTGTAAACTTCTAATGAAACTCGGGAATCAACGAATAAAAATGTATATTTTTGAAATGGACTTTTCAAGAACTCAATTGGGTAAGTTGGCATTTATTTATTTCCTACAAACCAACATTTTAAATGTTGTCTACCCGAGTTCGAATTCGAGTTGAATTCATTGCATTCACTTACGCACAAAATACCCTTTGGAAAAGTAATAACCCGTCTCTTTCCTCCAGCTATGGGTTAAATAACAGGACAAATTGGGTTCTATAACCTTGGTCGGCAACCAGTCTACCGCAGAAAGTAATGGCAACCTACTGCGGGATAATCTTCTGCCCAGTCAGTCATGTCTCGAAAGAGACATGATCGCCCAAAGCGTGTATCACGTATGGCACTTTAAATTGACTGACTGAATATAACAGTTGGAAACATAATTAAAACTGTTACTGGGCATAAAGTGGAGGATTAATTTTATTTTGTTATAAAGTATTAAACTGATCCCCCACTAATTACTACATAATAATTTAATACATCTCTTCCCAATTTAGCTATGAGTCAAATAATAGGACAGATTGGGATCTATAGCCTTGGCTGGCAACCAGTCTACCGCAGAAAGCAATGGCAACCTACTGCAGGATAATCTTCTGCGCAGTCAGTCATGTCTCGAAATAGACATGATCGCCCAAAGCGTGTATCACATATGGCACTTAACTGGCTACTAAAACAAACATTTTTAGACCGACAGTCTTACTTGACAAACACCATTTAACTTCGACTGCCGACTCAGCTGCTATCCGTAACAAAACATGAAAATATATTGGCTAGAAAGTTTCATGTCTATTAACATAGCATCAGGCAGCATATGCCTCATAAACGCTGTGGGCCTGGAAAATAGACGACTATGTTATTTTAGCAAAACTCGTGTTCGTGTATATAATATTGAAAAATTCTATCAATAATTTTATGGTAAATTTTTGATTTGTTCCCCGAAGGCCTTTACCTCGTCAAATCTTTCCAAAACATCCTTAATTCCTTTAGTTTCCAGTGTATATGCTGAACTCAAATCGATAATTGTTTATTGAAGAAACCTACCTTTTTTCATGTTATCGAATATAAAAAAAATCGGACTATATCTTCTTACCCCTTACCACCGTTCTCATATTTGATTCACCGCTGAATGATTTCAGGCGTAGGATACTTATTTCGGCCTATTTACTTCCTTTGAACAATTACTTTCCGATTTGTTTGGTTTCGGAACTCAATTTCAGCGTAGTAATTGCGAAAAGGAAGTAAAAAGGCCGAAAAATCGGCAAACTACGCGTGAAGTCATTGTGCAGTGAATAACATTTTTTTGAAACGTGGTTACGGGGTGTGATAAACAGCGGCAAGAAGTTCGATATTTTTCTGGTCCTTAACGTGAAAAAAAGGTAGGTTTCGTCAATAAACAATTATCGATTCGAGTTCATCATTTACATTTGCACGGAAATAAGGATGTTTTGGAAAGATTTGACGGGGTGGGGGGGGTAAAGGCCTTCGGGAAACAAATCAAAGATTTACCAATTTTATCGCTCCATTTACACTCTTCCCTTTTTTTTTTGGAAAGAAGGCATTGTTTCTTAGCATTGACTAATTTTTAATTTTCTCTATTGTATCTGGAAAGATACATTTTTGGGTAATTTCTTGAGTATTATTGTGGATAAACTGTTCGAAGGTTCATATTTTCTTATTGTTTTTAAGTACCTTCGTCTTTCACATTCATTACAAAAAAACTGATGTTGTGTCTGTGGTGTGATAGTTTGAAATTTCTTTCAAATGTCCAGTTCAAAAACTAGTAACAACCCACTAGCGACATCAGATCCTCTGGCTCGCTGCGGCACTTTTCTTATTTATACTCAGGCACACACACACACGCACACACACACACACACACACACACACACACACACATGCGTCGCATCAATGCCAACTCACACGCATGACCCGGACACCGTTGCTAATACGCACGGGCTTCGAACATTTCGGTCCGACGCGAACACGCCATGTTTCACGTATCAGTGTATTTTGCATTTAGTAAACCGTATTTTGCATTTAGTAAACCGTATTTTGCATTTAGTAAACCGTATTTTACATTTAGTAAACCGTATTTGTTTCAAATTGTTACTTTTCTAATTTATATGGAACTCGTAACTATTGCCCAACATATCTGACATCTCTTTTTTGCTGATGGTGACCTTCATAATGTTGTGAACTCCAAAACAATGGCACACGTAGTTTTTTTGTTTTTTTTTTATTTTTTTGATCGTATCACCCTGAGCAAGGCGGTAACGCCACTGATGTGCAGGGGGCTACGTAATAGTGAAAAGATTGGAAAAGAGAAAGCCGGAACCCACATCCTAAACAGGGAACAAGGGATGAGCCTCTTAACCTGTTCATACTTCAACAGCCATCTTTGCAGCCATCTTTGCAGCCCGAAGAATTTTTGAAAAGCGAGAG
The DNA here is from genome assembly GCA_037127315.1 of Ascarosepion bandense. Classification (NCBI taxonomy): domain Eukaryota; kingdom Metazoa; phylum Mollusca; class Cephalopoda; order Sepiida; family Sepiidae; genus Ascarosepion; species Ascarosepion bandense. The sequence continues at coordinate 239,906 of JBBBDQ010000329.1, read as the reverse complement.
GCACCATTTAGAAAGTTGACCCTGCGTCCTGTTACAAATTTTTTGGCAGGCAATGCCGTCAAGAAAAAATAAAATTAGAGAGCGTGTTCGTGCATGTTCTATTCGTGGTGGCTACCATCTTAGTAATATGTTGAACACTTGGTTATCAGTTGTGTAATAAATTATATTTGGTAGCCTATGTCATTTTTATAATCCAACATACTTGCATTTAAAATGTGTTTAATCATAATGGGACAACATGTTTTGCATAATTTATGCTTGCATAATTATTCCCCTAATATTTGGTGGTTAATGATATCTATTGATAATTATTTAACATGAGGTTAAAATGACTGTTGTATTGTCATTTAGCAATTTTCTACCAATGTTTCATTTTTTATTTGTTTGTTTGAAGAAGCTATTTTACACCCGAACTTTTGGGTTGTATCTATCTAAACTTTTTTATAAATGGAATTTTGTGTGTGTGTGTGTGTGTGTGTGTGTGTGTGTGTGTGTGTGTGTGTCCGTGACGGCTGAACCGATTTTCTTGAAAATTTTCACAGTTGTACTGTAAGCGTCTGCGAGTGTTCTTAGCTAGGTTTTGTGTCGAGGTACCGCCGATAAATATCGAAAATCGATAATCGAAAAAATCGGGTTATACAAGGAGTGGTCCGATTTTAATCAAATTTGATACACTCATAGACAAAGACATAAGAAACGATATTCGGAAGTTTCAAGGTTGCAGTTCTTACAATAGTGCTGAAAATCGATAATATATATATATATATAAAAGGCAAGATGTTTGTGTGTATGTCTGTTTATCTGCCTGTATGTCTGTATTTTTTTCAGCCCTTTTATTTTAGTTTTCGCTTCGGGTTTGGCTCTAAGTAGGTATAATTGTAGTTCTTAGTCTCAGCCATGATACCATTTACTCATTAACTTAACTTATTTAGCCTTCAAAATTCAGTTTAAGACGAAAAAACTTATTTGATATCGGTACCAAGGAAATCAAAATTTGACTTACATCCATTGATTTTTCTTTCAGTCTACGGTTTTCGCTTTAACTGGAAACAACTGTTGCTTTTCAGTCTTTCGTGCCAACGTCCAAAGAGTCTGACCTCCAGGACCATGGATTAGTTTTAAAGCTTTCATTACACCCGAGCAACGCCGGGCTATACTGCTAGTTTAACATAAAAAGAAGAAAAAAAAACATCAGAAATAGAAACATTATAGGATAACCTGTCAGTTAGCCACAAATCCGGCATGTCATGAACAATAAATTCCGCTTGAACCTTCGATTTTTGTCCTGAAAACCTCATTAAATTTCGCAACTTTATCTAAATCAAATTGACAGAACTTTTCCTCTTCTCAAAAAATAATGGTCTCGTTATAAGTCCCGTAACCCATTAGGGTCATAAGAGCACCACATGTAGTGAAGTAATAGCAGCAGTGGTGTGTCTAAGGCAATATAACCTGACGGAGCCCATCTCTCTTCTGGCACGATTATTCTTTCCGATTCTGTAACAGAAAAAAATATCCGTGTGTCAAAACTAAGTTCACTCGTAGTAACAAAAAACGGGGTCCAACATCTAAGCTTCCCCATGCAACAGCGAAAACTGCACTTTCCCTCACCAAGCTCAAACATCATCATTTTCTCTCAAAGCTCCAAAAATCTAACTCTCTCCAGTAAGCAAAAACAATGGCCTTTATTCACCGAGCGAACTTTCTGGTTGGCCACGCCAGACACGGAGGGAAGAAAAATAGTATAGCTTCTCATACTCATATCAGTTCTTTTGTCCTAACAATTCTCTGTAACTTTCTTTTCGGCAGACCACAAACTCTTTCGTTACAGATTCATCAACCGTTGAACCACCCGCACATCAGAAAAAATATTTATGCAAATTATTACACAATTATTAGACACACACGCATTTTCTTGTAATTGTTCACGGAAGTGATTTCATATGAATTTTCAGAGCTTTAAGTCACTTGTAACCATTGGAACCCAACACGAATGAGGTCTATTTTTTACTTATGTAAGCGACCATGACTCCTCACAGCTTCCTTTTTTATTATCTGTGAATTGACTTATTTGGAAAGCTAATTTCCCGTTGTCATTTTTTGAATACAGAGAAGGTCTTTTTCTTGGCTGACGCATTTTAGAAACTAATCTAGGTATAGGACAATATCGCTAGAAGCAAAGGAAAGGAAAGCAAAGGAAAGGGTACTGAATCGCTAATCCATATATGCCGGTAAATAGGGGGCATATATCCTGGATGATCTCTTCAAAACTGGAGACGTGACTTGCACCTACAGAAATGTGGTTTTACTGAAAATGCTGAGAACACCATGCACAGGATATGTGAGCAATGAGGAAGTTTTAATGAGACCACAACTACAAGAAGACTGATATTTAAAATAAAAACAAAGGAGATATTGGACACATAATGAAGAAAAGAAAGCCAAGAAAACTTAATACTCACTGGGCATACTGAAGGCAAATAAAACCGAAAGAAGCGTGCTATGAGTATCAATCAAACGTCTTAGCCCAGTGGTTCCCAAACTTTCTTTTTTCTTTGGGCTACATTTTTGGAATAAAAAATTTCTTACGCTTGATCAAATTTTCTGTGATAAAAAGTACATAAAAAAGTGATGGTTAAAGGGAGATAACCACGGTTTCGAAGTCAGAACAATATCATTGATAACTCTCTTCTCCAATTTACGGACCCTAGTTACTATATTCTTGATACTTGATCTAATATAGCAATATCACAGTGATAAAATCAGTCAATAATTATTAATGAATATTTTTATTGAGACTCATGCAAATAATTACATTTAATCCATAATAATATTCTAAATTTTGAAATCATATTCATTTTTGGTATATGATTTTTTTACGTCTGTTTCTAAATCTTTGATTGTCTGGCAGTCATTCCGTCTCACCTGCTATCCTCTTTCACCACACCTATGAGGCGTACCGCACCGTTTGGAAAACACAGTTATTGGAAACATTTTATAGATGAATAAATTGTCTCCCTTTTTGTAGGGGTCGTGATTACTGGCCCCTGGTCCGAGCTGACAGCAGCCCATATCTTCCTCTTTTTTCCTGCGATTTCAACAAGTCAACGCGGACTAATTCTAGCTTCGTGAAACTCAACCAGCAGCCACATGGTGTCCGATAACGGAAGCGGCCAGGAAGACAACATAGGTTCGAGGATGTCCCAACAGTTGCAGCAAAAACTGAATCCCTCTTCAACTAAAAGACGAATATATTCCGACGTCGCAACAGAAAATGAGAACTGGTTAACAAAATGAACTATACTGCTTCCAGTTAAGTCTGCGCAAAAACTAGTTTGTTTTTTTTGTTTTTTTGTTTTTTTTTTGCAACCATTTTATTAAACCCTATTTTGTATCTTCCCTCTATCCTTCCTCTGTTATGAAACCTTTCCTTCTTACACTCAAGTTTGGTGTTGTCCTGTTTTCTCTCGCCGTGTCACGTCAATGCTCTTTTACCCTTATTTTCTATCGTGGACAAATTAACTGGTCACTAACGTTCTAAAGGATTTAAAAATCAGCACACTTTGCTAAAAATTTGCACACTGTCGAATTCAAGGGTATTTCTATGACTTTGTGTGCATGTTTCTTGTCTGTTTGCACGTCTTTACCGGTGTGTATACCTAAGTTTTCTCCGGCCTGTTTCCGTTTATGGATAATGTTTGAAGTTAATTTTAAGCAGAAATCAAATTAAACTCTTTATCGAAATAATAAAAATCTGATGTTTTTATGCCTGTATTGAACGGTTTGAAAGGAAGGACTGGATTAGGTCAAACAATTGTCCAGTTATACCATAGCCCTGCAGCTTGCATAAAAGGCCAGCATGCCAGACTCTGTCAAACGCTTTGGAGATGTCAAGGGCCACAGTTCGGGCTTCGCCGTTTTTGTCGAGGGCCTGGTGTATATACTCAGTGATGGTCGTGAGCATATCAGCAGTAGACCTGGTGAAGCGGAAGCCATACTGTTTGTCAGAGAAGGGTCTATGTGCTGTGAGATGTTGTACCACCTCGGAGTTGATGATGGCTTCGAACACTTTGCCAAAGATCGGTAGAAGGCTGATAGGGCGATAATTAGCGGAGTCAGAGGGTTCTCCAATATTTTTATATATAGGAACCACGGCGGAGGATTTCCTGCAGGCAGGAAAGCATGAAGCAGAAAGGCAGAAGTTATAGAGTTTAGAGAGAACAGAGGAGAGTTCAGGAGCACATTTCTTTAGGACAATGATGGGTATTCCGTTGCCACCGCTCGCCTTATGGGGGTCAAGCGTAGAAATTATTTTGGAGACCACCAAGGGAGTAATTAGTATGTCAGTCAGTTGGGCCTGGGTTCGGAGAGAGAAGTCGGGTACAGATACTCCATACGAGTCCAATGTCGAGTTAGTGGAGAATCTGCGAGTGACGCACTCAGCCTTGTCTGTTGACGAGGTGAGGACCTCAAATTCGTTGATTAGAAGGGGGATTGAGGGCTTACTGTTGTTCAGCACGCTTTTACAGAGCCTCTAGTAGTCTTTAGAGCCGAACTATGCGCTGCATCATTCTGGTTGCAAACATCAGCTTAGCTCCATTAAGTACCTTCTTGCATTCATTGCAAGCCGAGGCAAAAAGGTGTCTGTTATGATCTGACGCGTGACTCCGGTAAAGCCGAAAGAAGTGATTTCGATGGGCGAAGGCAGCTGAGGAGGCAGGGGAGAACTAGGAGGGGGATGAGTGGGATTTAAGTCTCAACTTTCTGTCAGGGATGAAAGCATCGATGCTAGCCTTAACCCAAGAGGAGACCTCAGCCGCGCAGTCTTCAACAGGAAGGCTAAATACTTTATTCCAATGGACGTCACTCAGGAAGTCGCGGAAAAATTCCCAATCGACTCTTTGGTAGCAGTAAGATATTCTGCTGGTCTGAGGTTCTTGGGTAGGGTGGAGGTCGAAGGAGATATTGACGGAAACTAATGCATGGTCAGAGTTTCCAACAGGGCAGAGTTGCTCGACATTGCAAGAGTCAGGGGTTGAGGTAAAGCACAGATCTAATAGTGAATGTTCGAACATGATCAGATATAAATGTTTGCCTGACTCGTTACCCCAGTGACACGCAGCGGTTATTCCGAGAATTAAATTCCCACATATTTGTATATCCATAAACTCTTAATTCCATTAATAACGGATCTAGCCATCACATAAACGTAATAATCTTTTTTCAGTTGTTCGCTATCAGACAATCCCAAATGATATAATGCTTTTCATTGTTGCTGTGTCGCCTTCGAAAATTCCTGTCGTACATTTTAAGTAACTTGGGAGTGTGTTCTTTTGTGCTAAAATATTTGTCTGTCGAGTGGACATTGTTGCAGTGTCGTAGATACTATGCTATTCGATTTTACAACTGTAAGTTAAGAAACAAAACGTATGGCTGGAGATGCGAAATTGACCAGAAAAAAATGTCTTTAATAATTTCACTTATATTGATAAAACTTTTACATTAATACCCGGATGTGATGTTTTCCGCTGGTCGCATTTCCCGTCAACTCAAGAACAAAATATTCTTTGGCTATTGTCTTACAAGCGGATACGTTGACACAACGAGGAGATTCGCCTTTTTACGTTGAAGTGGGAGATTTATTTATTTGCCAACTATACGCAGCACTAAGTCCCCCCCATTTAAGGGGTGCAGTTATCCTTATTCTTGTCACCGGGTCGCATCTTTAGAAAACGCTGAGAATTTGAACAATGGCCTCTCGATTTTAGAAACTAGTGATTGAATACGCAATAGAAATCAGAGTAGAGATTTCTTTTAAGATGTTAGGAAACTCTACACTCACTTCATATGATTCCAATCGATGTGCGAATAGCGAAAAGACCCGGAAAGTAAAGTCGGTGAACACTGCATAAATTTCAGTCAATTAAGTGCCATCGCTTTGGGCGATCATGTCTCGAAAGAGACATGACTGACCGGACAGAAGATTATCTCGCAGTAGGTTGCCATTGCTTTCTGCGGTAGACTGGTTGTCAACCAAGGCTATATAACCTAATCTATTCTATTATTTAACCCATAATCGGAGGGAAGAGACGGATTAATACCTTTCCCAAGGATATTTGTGCGTAAGTGAATGCAAGGAATTCAACTGGAATTCGAACTCGTTCCATTCCGATATCCACTGCACTACAACACACATCCCAATACATTCCTCAAATAAAAAACTATTTTTTTCAGTGCACAATTACAAATCTGGTTGTCTTCATCAAAGAAATATGGGTCAGTCCACAAGCCACACCTCACATTCACTTTAACGGAAGCGATCGACTCTTAGGCAGTGTCTTAAGATTTTTGTGATTCAAACTTACAGTTTGGCTCACCCAGATTCCTTGTCAAATAAAATTGATATTTATTTGTCACGACGACCCCATTTATAAAATAAGCACCGTCATTGCATTTGCCAAGAAACCACTGAATTAAATCACGTCATATTTCATAGTCACCGGAGGTTAAATTATCACACGTTTTCTCCCAAACTTGCATTAGGAGAACAAAGCATTGTTACACTATTTACATAGTTCGCACTGTTGCTTCATCTTTTTTGTCATATTCACGACGTTTCGGCCTTTGTACGCTCCGATCTTCTTCCGGTGATTGAAATTTCAAACCGAAACCCCCCCCCCCACTTTTTTTTCGATCAGTGGGGTAGATTGTTCTTGTTCCGTAAGTCATTCAGTTCAGGGTGTCTTAGTTATCTCCCTTTAACTTAGCACTCTAAATTATTCGTTCGGTTCGAAATTCCAATCTTCTGAAAAAAGTCGGAGCGTACAATGACTGAATCGTCGTGAATATGACAACAAAAAAAAAAGATGAGAACAACGATCCGAACAATGTAAATACTGTAAATACTACCTCATCTCAGAAGCATAGACAATTTTCTAAAGATAATTTAGGTGTGGCACAAGACAGAAAGATTGGAGCAATCAATGATGATAAAAGTCACTACTCGTTCGTAATTTTTTCTAGTGATTCAAACTTGCTAATGTAACCGATTTCGAATTCCAGTTTAATTCCTTGCATGCACTTACGCAGAAATACCCTTGGGAAAGGTATTAATCCGTCTTTCCCTCCAGTTATAGGCTAAATAATAGGACAGATTGGGTTCTATGGCCTTGACTGGCAACCAGCCTACCGTAGAAAGCAATGGTAACTTACTGCGGAATAATCTTTTGCCCAGTCATGTCTCGAAAGTGACATGATCACCCAAAGCCGTATCACGTATGACACTTAATTGACTGAATCATTACATCTGGTAGAGGTGCCCTGTGCCCTTCATATATATATATATATATATATATATATATATAATCGTATCACCCCGAGCAAGGTGGTAACGCCACTGATGTGCAGGGGGCTACATAAGAGTAAAAAAAGATTAAGTGGAAGAGAATGAAGAGAAAGACGAACCAGTTAGAAAAGAGCAAGAGAAGGATGGGAATACAGGTGTGATGACAGTTGCAAAGGTAGAGAGAAAGGAAAGTATATACAGGGTGGTGAAGAAAGAACTAGAGTCAAGTGGTTAAGAGATGAGATTGCATTTAAATTCCTGGAGGTTGTAGCCGTCAGGAAAGCAAAAATATGGAAGCGAGTTCCACAGGCGGGAAGTGCGAGAAAAGAAGCTGCAGGAGTAGAATTGTCGTCTGCATTTGGTTGATCTAAATGTGAATGGGTGGGACCCAGTTGCCAATCTGGTTGAACAAATGGCGCGTAGATATGCGTTTAAAATTAGATTTACTTGCCGGGCGTTTCCAATGAGTGATTTAAAAAATACGAAATTCTAAGTTGACCGTCGACAAGTATTATTGGGTGTTTTTTCTTCTATTTTAATAATAATTAGGGTCCTACATTGGCCATTTTATTAGCAGTTAATCTGTTTACTTGACATTAATATAATTTTACGGATATCATTTTTAAGTAAGGCATATCGACGTGGGGTAATGGTTAGTAAGCATGTCGCGTTAGATCAACTACAACTGAGAAGTGAATTCGATTCTCACTCGGGTATCCATATTTCCGTATAGTGCTATATCAAATGTACACTTAGTAAATCGTTTTCTTATTTGCAAGTATTAATACCTAAGTTTTATATACAGTGGAACCTGTTGTATGCGAACACTCCATCTGCCATCAAAACTGGTCGCATACAACAGGTGGTCGCTCACTAAAGCCTCGTGACATATCCACTCCACGATCATATATTTCACTCTCCAGAATGTACATATTTTAGTATTTTACCATGTAATCTGGTTAATAAATAAATGAGAACATAAGTTGGTCTAACTTTAAAAAAATATATTCGGCATGATTATTTTTTTTAACATTAAAAATGTATTTACAACGGTTAACAAAAGAAATAAAAATTATTTATTCACACTTGTATAGGCTTAAAAAATCAGTTATTGCAGTCTGTGAGGTGTTTTTATTTTTTATTTTATTTTATTTTTTTTTTTTTTGCTTTTTTTTGTAATGTGACCAGTTCGAATTTAAGTACCTAGGAAGTGTTCTAACAGGAGATGGAAAGTGCGACACGGAGATCCGAAGGCGAATTGGCATGGCAAAGGACGCGTTCCAGAAGATGAGTAAAATACTAACACACAGGAAGATCTCAATAGAAACGAAGAAAAGAGTGCTAGACTGCTACGTGATGTCAGTTCTTCAATACGGCTGTGAATGCTGGACAATATCATCGAAAATGAGGACAAAACTAGAAGCGGCCGAAATGTGGTTCTACAGAAGGATGCTACGGATATCGTGGACTGAGCATACAAGCAACGACGAAGTGTTAGAAAGAATGGCAACAAAAAGGAAATTGATGCTGAGCATCAGGAAGAGACAACTGAAGTTCCTGGGACATGCAATGAGGAAGGAGAGCCTGGAGAACCTGATACTGACTGGACAGATAGAAGGAAGGAGAGACAGAGGAAGGCAGCGGATAACATATTTGCAGGGTCTGATCAGGTGGATGACGGAACGGGGGTTGCCAGGAGCAACAGGAGCAAACATACTAAGAGCCACATGGGATAGGGAGACGTGGAGATCCATGATCGCCTATGTCCTGAAGGGACAGGGCACATAGAAGAAGAAGAAGACCATTTCGATTCTAATTGATGTTGGCACTTATTTATTTGGTCCATCATTTCTTGGTCTTCATGAACCAAAGCTTTCAATTTTTTCTTAGAAGTGAGTGATAGTAAAAGAGAATCTGCGATAATATATGAAAAAATAAACACACATACGAGAAAAAATGACAACGATCAGGTTAGAAAGAGAAAGATAGAGAGAGAGAAAGAGAGAGAGAGAGAGTAAAACGATTGAGAATAAATAAAGATAATGAAAGATATAAACATTGAAAATTTAAATTTCACATAGATGTGATTTTTTTTCTCCTACGCCTGAATTTATTCAAGTTGGTACAGAAACCGACAAATCTCTTGAACTTGTCAAATGTAACAAGTACAAGGACAGCCGCCATTTGACCACCGCCATTTCAACAAATAATAAAAATTTGACACTTCACTACAATAACAAAACAACGAGAAAGTGTTTCTTGCTTAGACTAAAGAAAAATGAAATACATTACTAATTTAAATTCCCCTAATTTAGAAGTTAAGATTCTACTGCCAAAATTAATTTTTGCTAAAGTGGTCGCTTGACCAGTGGTTTTTATTCTTTCATGCTGGTCGGTGGTCGCTTTTTGGAAGAGGTCGAGCACTGGGGGTCAATTAACATTAGCAAAGCGTCCGTGCATAGAAAAACGGTCGTTAATAGCAGGTGGTTGCTGACGACGGGTGGGTGCATACACCAGGTTCCACTGTATATAATGGCTGGCCCCTAGTAAACCAAACATGCCGGTCTAGAAGTGCGCGAATTCAGATTCTCTACTGCCCTTATTCAGAGCGGACCTTATTACACTCACAGTTATCTGAGGGAAACAACAGCCTGAACAAAGCCAGCATGAATTCACAATCACGAGGACTAGCTCAACCATCAACAGCCCCCACAAAGAGACCCCCTTCCATTTCACTCATAAGTGTTAAACCATGGTGCATGGTTATCAGACACATTCGAAAAATTTTCACAAAATGGGATCGCTTCCCCTCAAACCCATAATACTAAGAAGTTATCATACTGACAACAAATCGACAGTGGTGAGATTCGAACTTGAGTGGAAGAACAGCAACATGTGCGTAGATGAAAGAAGAGAGGTTTATTGTAAAGAGAATACACTGCGGTAAGACAGGGAATCCGATGGCAGGCTCAAAATTGCCGAAGCAAGGACATTTTCTACCTTCCCACCAAAGCAGGTGTGACACAAGATCGATTTATGTGGGATTCCGAGTCCTTAGGCTCGGCTAGAAATATCCCGTAGACGCAGCTTAAGGCTGGGTCAGGCTCTTGCTTTATGAACCCAAGCAAGACTCTACCCTTCGGCGGAGCCTCGCTTGGGTCCCTCTCTGCTCGGACGCAGAGAGGTGAACAAGAGTGCTTGCTCAAGACAGCTCGCTCGCTCCCTCAGTCGGTCGGTCTTTAAGCAAGCCTCGTTGCCATCACAGGTATCTCCTGTGCTCACTATGACTATTAATATAGTCAGTCTACATAGGCGATAGGGAGTGTGGGATATTCCATTACAACAAGGCACAAATGCAGTTTCCAGGCCACCCAAAGTTGCGTTCCAGCATGAAAACTGTTGTCACTCAGCGTTGCTATTAGCGTCCATTCATTCCCTGATCTGAGATTAAATAGACAGAGTAAAAACTCGGGTTGCAACTATGGCCATCCTTTCATAGAAACAAACACCGTCAAGCATTTTTACACTGTAATCTAGGCAACGAGCACATTACTGAGGAGGTAGGTCTTTGTCATTAGGTCTTTTTCATTTTTTCTTATTGCTGTCCTTGTTGAAATATTTTATCTTATTTAGATCTTTTGTCCCTTGGTTATACCAACCGTTTTGAGTTTTTTCTTTAACAATATATAGTTTGGTTTATTTTACTTTATGTTATATCAGCCTCAATGGGTTATTTAATGCCGATAATATTTTTAGGATAGTTTAATAAGAATTAAATATATATTCTTAGTAAAAAATCAGTTTGTAGATCAGGTTTCATTGCCGTAGTTTTGAAAAAAGGGTTTTTGTAGAGAGTCAAATGTAATCCTTTTAATATTTTTTTATCTAAAAATTTTATTCCTGGTAATATTTTTTATTTAAAATTGTATTCCTGGTAATATTTTTTTATTTAAAATTGTATTCCTGGTAATATTTTTTTATTTAAAATTGTATTACTGGTAATATTTTTTAATTTAAAATTGTATTACTGGTAATATTTTTTTATTTAAAATTGTATTACTGGTAATATTTTTTATTTAAAATTGTATTCCTGGTAATATTTTTTTATTTAAAATTGTATTACTGGTAATATTTTTTTATTTAAAATTGTATTCCTGGTAATATTTTTTTATTTAAAATTGTATTACTGGTAATATTTTTTAATTTAAAATTGTATTACTGGTAATATTTTTTTATTTAAAATTGTATTACTGGTAATATTTTTTATTTAAAATTGTATTCCTGGTAATATTTTTTTATTTAAAATTGTATTACTGGTAATATTTTTTTATTTAAAATTGTATTACTGGTAATATTTTTTTATTTAAAATTGTATTCCTGGTAATATTTTTTTATTTAAAATTGTATTACTGGTAATATTTTTTTTATTTAAAATTGTATTACTGGTAATATTTTTTTATTTAAAATTGTATTACTGGTAATATTTTTTAATTTAAAATTGTATTACTAGTAATATTTTTTATTTAAAATTGTATTACTGGTAATATTTTTTTTATTTAAAATTGCATTACTAGTAATATTTTTTTATTTAAAATTGTATTCCTGGTAATATTTTTTTATTTAAAATTGTATTACTGGTAATATTTTTTATTTAAAATTGTATTCCTGGTAATATTTTTTTATTTAAAATTGTATTCCTGGTAATATTTTTTTATTTAAAATTGTATTACTGGTAATATTTTTTTATTTAAAATTGTATTCCTGGTAATATTTTTTTTTATTTAAAATTGTATTACTAGTAATATTTTTTTAATTTAAAATTGTATTCCTGGGAATATTTTTTATTTAAAATTGTATTACTGGTAATATTTTTTTAATTTAAAATTGTATTACTGATAATATATTTTTTTATTTAAAATTGTATTACTAGTAATATTTTTATGTAAAATTATATTCCTGGTAATATTTTTTTATTTAAAATTGTATTACTGGTAATATTTTTTTATTTAAAATTGTATTACTAGTAATATTTTTTTATTTAAAATTGTATTACTAGTAATATTTTTTTTATTTAAAATTGTATTACTGGTAATATTTTTTATTTAAATTGTATTACTAGTAATATTTTTTATTTAAAATTGTATTCCTGGTAATATTTTTCTTAAAAAATCTATTACTAGTACTTTTAGTATAAAATTAGGAGGCACAATGGAGTAATGTGTAGCGACTCGGATGAAGGAATCGGAGAGCCGAGTTCGAATTCCATAACATTCACTTACGTGCAATTTATCTTGGGAAAAGTATGAATCCATCTCAGGAGATTTTGAGGGTTCTATAGCCCTAGTTGGCAACCAATCTATCGCAGTAGGAATTGACAACCTCCCTCGGGAAAATCGGTTGTTCGCCTTATGACTGGGAGCCTTGGTTGGCAATCTTCCTTGAGATGGTGTCTCGTATATAAAAAACACCCGGTTGTAGGGCCGGCGATCCATGTCTGTATCAACCATTGAAAGAGGTCCATGACGTCCACTCACAGCACCAGGATCTGAGTACAACAACGTTTGACCGTGTTGTGTTGGAAGGGATTGTCGATAGGGCCGGCTATCCATGTCTGATGATCATGGCGTGTAGAAAGTACCCCCCACAAAAAAAAAAAACACACCCTCGTTTGACCCAAGCCTTGAGAGTGAAATTAGGTAGATCAAACTGTTAGGAAGCCGTCAATGTTTGTACTAAAAGGAAGTCACGGATCCAACGTGACTAAGGCTCTTGCTCTTTTTAGAAGAAGAAGAAGAAGAAGAAGAAGAAGAAGAAGAAGAAGAAGAAGAAGAAATAATGATGACGGATAAAAATAAATTAAAAAGAAAGAAACTTTAATAAAAGATAAAACCGATATGACACGTGAAGATACGATATTTGAAAAACGATGAAACTGAAAGAGACTAAAAATAAAACTACTTAATAATAATAATAATAATAATAATAATAATAATAATAATGTAATAAAACTGAAAGTGGGAAAAATGTCTGGTAGCATTGAATGCTTTGAAAATCAAACTAGTTACATTCTATCATCGCTGATCGGATCCTAAAATACCATCAGGCACGATCGATAGGTGTTCCCTCAGGAAGGCCCGGTGCTGTGAGCGAGTGTTTGGCTTCAAACTCAACCCAGACCCCAAGTGGAACACGGACATAAGCCCCATCGCTAAAAAGGCAGGAAAAATGGTCGGTTCCCTATACCATTCCAGTAAGTATCTGACTCCTTCTGCTATCCTTTACATTTACAAGAGTCAGATCAGCCCTAAAATGGAGTCAGTCAGTTAAGTGTCATACGTGATACACGTGTTGGGCGATCATGTCTCGAAAGAGACATGACTGACTGGGCAGAAGATTATCCCACAGTAGGTTGCCATTGCTTTCTGCGGTAGATTGATTGCCAGCCAAGGCTGTAGAACCCAATCTGACCTATTATTTGACTCATTGTTAGAGGGGGAAGAAATGTATTATATTATTAAGTAGTAATTAGTGGAGGATCAGTTTATTACTTCATAGCAATAAAAAATGACCCCCTCTTTATGCCCAGTAGAAGTTTTAATTAGGTTTCCAACTATGATATTCAGTCAGTCAGTAGAGTGCCATACGTGATACACGATTTGGCGATCATGTCTCAAAATAGACATAACTGACTGAGCAGAAGATTATCCCGCAGTAGGTTGCCATTACTTTCTGCGGCATACTGGATGTCAACCAAGACTATAGAACTCAGTCTGTTCTGCTATTGAACCCATAGCTGGAGGGAGAAGAGACGGATTAATACCTTTCCCAAGTGTATTTGCGCCTATGTGAATGCAACGAATTCGACTGGAATTCGATCTGCTGTCATATTTGGGTCTTCACTTTTCAGTCTCAACAGAATCCAAAAGCGTCTCCGCGTTCTTGTGGACGACAAATTATGTTCCACCTTCAAAGGCTTTTGTCACGAAGGAAAATATCGCAAACCTCCCGCTAATCACATTTAATGGGCACCTCGCTATGGTGTAATGGTTAGCAAGCTTGTCGAGCAGAATCTGTTACAACTGTGTAGTGAGTTCGATCCTCACTGGGTACCTCAAACTTTCGGCCTTATGCCACATATAAGCGGCGCTCAGAAAATCATCTCTCACTAATCGCTAATTCTGTGGAAAGTGTTCAGATGAACTACATTCCTTAGTTTCATCAGTTCTAACCTTTACAGCTAAGATCTGCCATGCTTGTAGCGAACCACCCTCATTCATTTTGTGTTTCATTGGTGAGATGAAATTTCACCCGAACAGCTTCTTCCTACGAACCGGTGCTTTGTGAGACCGACTTCCAAGTCAGTATTTTAGAATAATTTCATCGTAAATCCGATAACGTATGTATGCATACATAGCAACATAACTACTTCCTCTATATATATATATATATATATATATATATATATATATATATATATATATATCGTCTTTAATAAATCTCTGAAGAAGCTTGTTAAAAGTGAAACATGTTATATTAAAGACACTTTTTTTCCTATTTGTTCTTTACTAATTCTATTCATCTTGTCGGATTCCGATCTATATATTCAACTCATATATATATATATATATATATATATATATGTGTGTGTGTGTGTGTGTGTGTGTGTGTGTGTGTGTGTGTAATTGTGTCTTTGGGTAGCAATCCCTCTTGTATACATGTTTCTTTATCTCAATTTTTATGCCTCAATTCATATCCTCACTGAGTGACCCAAACTTGTAGCTGTGTATCGCTAGTAGCGATCCATCTCTTTTTTCCCAAGATATGTATAAATAGTTTGGACAGACTGGGTTCTGTAGCCTTGGCTACCAACCAGTCTACCGCAGTAAGAATTGGCAACATACTGTAAGAAAATCAGTTATTCACCTTATGGCTGGGAAGAAGTCTTGAGTTTTGATTGGAAATCTTGCTTAAAATGGTGTTTTGTATATAAAAACACGCGGATAAATGGCCAGTGATCCATGTCTGTATCAGCCATCGAAAGAGGTCCATGACGTCCACTCACAGCACCAGGATCTGAGTACAACAATGAATGACCGTGTTGTGTCGGGTGGGATTATCGATCGATTTCCGACCAACCATGATGATGATGTCTATAAAATTTATTTTTTTTACTTTCATCATGTTTTAACCCCAGTTTATTTTTTTGTTTTTTGTTTTTTTGAGGGGGGTGTTCTATTTGCGCATACCTGGGACCCTAACAGGTGCTACCACTCCAGGTTAGATTGGACCAAGAAACAACAGCGATTTAGAATTTTGAAGCATCAAGATTGAAATATGAGCTCAGGTAAAAAGAGGTTATAAGTTCCCATAATTCATACACTGATGTCTTCAAGGACACATGACCTAGTTGATAAAAACGTTGGTTAAATCCAATGACTTGTTCCATAGAGTTTAGATTTCAGTGGTGAACAAAAACTTAGGGAGTTGAATTAAACGGAGATAAATAAGACATCTGGAAGTAGCATGACTCATGGAACGAGAACAATCTATTTAGTAAACAGAATAATGGTTCAGTTCAAAATTTCAGTCACCTGAATGTCGGAATGTAAAACGAAACGTCGTGAATTCGGCAGCAAAGATTAGGACAACAGTCCAAACAATATAGCATTGGCGGAATTGAATTTTTTTTTTTTTTATTCAGTCGCATTTAAGATGGGTTGGCCACGTTGTTTGAATGGGAGATAGTAGAATGTCGAATTTTTTTATGTACAGCTAATTGTTTGATGGGACTTGAAACATTGGAAGGCCTCGACTTCGTTATAAAGACAAACTGAAATCAGTGCGACTAACATACCAGTTGATTCCTTCGAATTGTCTTCCTTAGATCGAATGGAGTGGCCGTCAACTTGTCATCGTCGCATTGCAAGTTTTGAACAGAATCGCCTCTAACATTTCCGTTTAGGAACTAAAACTTGCCAATTTCTCCATTTGTGGCGATGTTCAAGGGCCCAGTTTGTCATTTATTTTGCAACTAAGACTATAGAACTCAATCTGTTCTGCTATTGAACCCATAGCTGGAGGGAGAAGAGACGGATTAATACCTTTCCCAAGAGTATTTGCGCCTATGTGAATGCAACGAATTCGACTGGAATTCGATCTGCTGTCATATTTGAGTCTTCACTTTTCAGTCTCAACAGAATCCAAAAGCGTCTCCTCGTTCTTGTGGGCGACAAATTATGTTCCACCTTCAAAGGCTTTTGTCACGAAGAAAATATCGCAAACCTCCCGCTGGTTTGAAGGCTAGCACTCTCTTTAAACACCCAGAATCCGTGTATGCATCGGAGGCTTCTGATTCCCAAACGGACAATTTCAAATGCTCCCTCTGTAGTCTGTTATGCAAATCCAAGGCAAGCATGATGACAGACATTAGACGCAAATGTAAAAATTGATGTTGTATGTACTTAACGAATTGAACACTCATACGTCGAAATCGACGGAAGAGCCCATCATATATATATATATATATATATTCGTATTTAATTATACTAAATGAAAATTTTTCCGACTAAGTAGTCGGAAAAACCCAACTTACCCGAATGCTATGGACTCTTCTTATGTGTTTCATGCCAGTATTAAACACAAGTCGGCTAAGAAAATAAATCAGTGTCGTATAGCATAGATTAGGAGGAGGGTGCGTCGGAGTCTGATCAGCTCTGACGGGGTCAAATCAGCGAGGGTAGTATGATGTTGCAAGACCCGAAACTGCCCAGTGACCTGAGTAAAATACATCACTGACGACATCCTCCTACGCTACAGAAAGTGCGTATTTTTTAAGTATATATGTGGAAATAATATAAATAATTGTCTTACAGCTTTAAATCTTGTCTTTCCAGGCCATCGTGAAAATCATTCAAAGAATATTTGCAAAGTCAAGAAAACTCATTCGCTGTAGTAAATCTGTTTCCTGGTCGAAAGATTGCAAATATGTCAAATATATTTGATCCACTGTGTATAATACGCGTCACATAAGCAGTTCAGCGTCAGTGTATAAAATACACACCATTGATG
The DNA here is from genome assembly GCA_037127315.1 of Ascarosepion bandense. Classification (NCBI taxonomy): domain Eukaryota; kingdom Metazoa; phylum Mollusca; class Cephalopoda; order Sepiida; family Sepiidae; genus Ascarosepion; species Ascarosepion bandense. Next base: position 222,493 of record JBBBDQ010000329.1, on the reverse strand, counting down.
TGCTGTTTTCATTCTATGGGCGTAAAATCAATTTGGAAAATTACTCAATAGCTAAAATTAAACGGAAATCATGAATATGCAAATTAAGTGCACGACACCAACTTAAGTGCCGAAGTGTCTTTGTTTTACAAAATGTTTTCTAAATTAAAACAATAGACATGTCGATTATAAATAATTTATTTACCACAAAGAGCAGATAACTAGTCTTTTCTTCAAGCGTTTGATGTTTAATTTGATTCTATAATTTGACCAGTAAAATAAATGCAGCGTACAATTATCGACCAATCCTACGGGCTTTAATATGGAAAGTATTTTGAAATTCAGTTATTTTTATTTGTTAATCTTAACTTGGCACAAGGTGGTTTTAGTTTGTTTGTTTGTTTTTTTTTTTCATTTCAAGCTGTTTCCACTACAAAATAGGAATTCGAACATTGCCAGATGGGTAAATTCGCTTTATTAAAACTTTTGTGGACTAGACAAAGTGGTTACCATTTGCTGTAGCTCGAACGTCGTGGTAGTAATTTGAAAGTGGAGTCACCATTATAAAGTAGACTGGTTGTCCAATCCACCACATTTATAATAAAAATAACTCAGAGAACAATATAACAAGAAAAATAACAATGTATTAAACATAGTTACAGGATTGATGAATTTGTGCATGCAAGATTTAGTGAAGAAAGTTCTCTCTTGGATGTTGAAGAAAATGTATCAATATTCATACTGGAAGAGTTCCTGAAAAAAGGAAATATGTTGTTTGTACTAATTAGTAGTTGACTATAAGAGAGAGAGGGAGAGAGAGAGAAGTATTTTTGGTGTAACTAACAGTATATGAGTTGGAAAGGAACTAACGGCATTCGGACTGTTAGCTCCGAAATGCAGGATCCAACTGGCCTAAGCACGTGTGAACATCAGCTTATATATTTCTGAATGAAGCGCGGGAAAAAAGAGGTTTCACGTGCGGTACTAATGTAAGAGTATGTGGGTATATGTGTGTATACGTGCGTACATGGCGATATGTAAGAGTATGTGGGTATATGTGTGTATACGTGCGTACATGGCGATATGTATATAAGTATGTATATGTGTGCATTTAAGTGATTCTACAAAACCATCGAATGAACACGCAGGTAGATGAAATTCACATTAAAAAGAAAACAAAACAAAATAAAACAAAACAGGACGTCTACTCAAGCAAGTGAATCCCCTAAAATATAAGGTTTAGAGTAATAAGAACGATCGATTAAAAAAATCTATCAACTGCCGAGAAATCACACACGCATGCGCACATTGTCAACTATGAAATCTGAGTGGGATCGATTTGTCGGGAGTGACTTTTCTTTAATTTGTCAACTTAATTCGACTGTGTCAAATTCTTTTGAATCCCCCATCTTCAAACAGGGCATTTCGACATGAATCTGTTACAACTAACTGGTGAGTTCAATCCTCACTGGGTACCCCATACTTACGGCCTTGTGCCACATCTAAGCTGCGCTTAGTCAATCAACACTCCTTTCTTTCAACAGAAAAAATAGTTTTTTCCTCCAGTTTGAAAACAATCTCTGTATGTAATTCTGTTCATGACAGAAAAAAAACTTGCCTTCCAGATTTCAATGCCTTAAAATATTCATGGAAGAAAAGAAATTAAATGTTTTGATAAGTGAGTCAATAAGTTTTGATCAAAAAATAGCTTCAAACAATTAGCTTTGCACGCACACACACACACACGCGCGCGCGCGCACACACACGCGCGCGCACACACACACACTCACACACATACATAAACACATACGCGCACATATACACGGATAATGAAATATACTTTGTGTAGATGTTTTGTTATCTTCAATGTTTGCCTGTTCTTATCGTTCTTTATTTGGCCAGAGGGTAAAAATAAAAAATAACAAAAATAGAATGCAAAGAAAGAAAGAAAGAAAGAAAGAAAGAAAGAAAGAAAGAAAGAAAGAAAAGACGCGAAAAAAAAGAGAAATAATAAAGAATAGAAGGAAGGAAGGAAGGAAGGAAGGAAGGAAGGAAGGAAGGAAGGAAGGATAGAAGAAAAAAGGAAGAGAAAAAGAGAAATAAATAAAGGAAGGAAGGAAGGAAGGAAGGAAGGAAGAAAAAAGGACGAAATAAAAAAGAAAGAAAGAAAGAAAGAAAGAAAGAAAGAAAAAAGAGGCGAAAAAAGAGAAATAAAAAAAGGAAGGAAGGAAGGAAGAAAAAAAGGAAGAGAAAAAGAGAAATAAAGAAAGAATGGAAGGAAGGAAGGAAGGAAGGAAGGAAGGAAGGATAGAAAAAAAAGGACGAAAGAAAGAAAAAAGAAAGAAAGAAAGAAAGAAAGAAAGAAAGAAAGAAAGAAAAGAGAAAAGAAAGTAGAAATTCAAAATTTTGATTTATGCGTTTTACTTAATTTACCGAACACTTCTTCATGTTATGTTGAGCTTTACACACAAATAACACGACACATGCAGATGAATACATCACACACACACACACACACACACACACACACACACACACACACACACACACACACACACACAGAGCGAAATCAGAAAATAGTTTCAGATTGGTGATGCTTATTATCAAAGTTTTGAAAAAGAAATGCCTGTCATTAAGTAAAGATTACTTCACATTATTTAAATGGTTTAAACAACTTCTGCTGATTAATTGAAATCTCAGCTTTCTTCTTTTATGTGCCGTGTCCCTTCAGGACGTAGGCGATCATGACCGTCCACATCTTCCTACCCATGGTAGCTCTTAACAGCCTTTCTCTTGTTACCCCTCCAAAACTCCGCTCTATTTGCTGAAGTTCATCAAGTATGTTAGGCGTTGCTTTCCCCTGTCTCTCTTTCCCCTCTATCTGACCTATGAGTATCAGATTCTCTGAGTCTTCTTTCCTCATTACATGTCTCAGAAACTTCAGCTGTCTTTTCCTCATGTTAAGTATGTTTCCTTTTCGTTTATATCCTCTCCAAAACCTCATCGTTGCTAAGCTCATCGGCCCATGGCATCCTCAGCATCTTTCTGTAGAACCACATTTCGGTTGCTTCAAGTTTTTCCTTCATCTTTGATGAGATTGTCCAGCATTCACTGCCATATTGAAAAACATACATCACATAGCAATCCAGTACTCTCTTCTTTGTTTCTAGCGAATTTTTCCTGTCTCTTAATCCTTTACTCAGCTTCTGGAATGCATCCTTGTGCTTTTGGATCTCAGGAATATAAATGAATAGAAACTGTTGCGATCACAAAGTGAGGGGTCAGTTTATATATTGACTGTAATATGGAATTGATCCCCCACTTTATATCCAGTATGCTTCCGTAGAACCACATTTCGGTTGCTTCAAGTATTTCCTTCATCTTTGATGAAATTGTTCAGCATTTGTTGCCATATTGAAGGACAGACCTCACATATCAATCCAGTAATCTCTTCTTTGTTTCCAGCGAAATTTTCCTGTCTCTTAATACTCTACTCAGTTTTTGGAATGCATCATTGGCCATGTCTATTCGCCTTCGGATCTCTGTGTCACACTTTCCGCCCTCTTTTATGACGCTTTTCAGGTATTTGACGTCCTATATACAACGATATAAAATGCAACATATGTATTACAAAAAAAAAAAAAAACTTACATTATCACCACTAATGACAGAAACTAAAATAAAATAAAAAACAACGCTGTCTACAGATATTGTTTCGCGCTTGTGAGAATGCTTCATTAATAATGATTAAAAATTGCATTTATTTTATATCTACTGCACTCAGTCAGTTAAGTTTCATTCGTGATACACGGTTGGGCGATCATGTCTCTTTTGACTAGGCAAAAGTTTCCCCCCACAGTAGATTGTCATTACTTGCTGCGATAGACTGGTTGCCAATCATGGCTATAGAAGCCAAACCGTACTGTTTTTTAACCCATAGCTGGAGGGAGAAGCGACAGATTGATACTTTTCCAACCGTAAGTGAATACAACGAATTTGACTGGAATTCGAACTTGACTTTCCGAGTTCTCGTTTCGAGTCGATATCCACTGCACCACAACGTACGTCTGCTACAGATTAACATGTCCTTTATCTTGTAATAATTAAATCGCATGTCATCTACGAACACAAACAAAAAACAAAAAAAAACAAACAAAAAACACAAGAAATCCTGACAAATCCTTAATCAAGAACAGAAAATTACTATAAATTGCAAATAACTACAAATATTAGAAGTATTAATCATTAAAAATAAATATTCCACCATTAAACCAGATGAAATTTCAGAACAAACATCCGAACTTTATTTTATATCGACTCTCAGCAAAACGCAGAGATAATAAAATCTGAGAGACATACCAGTCCTTATATAAATAATACGGACATTTTTTATGGGTACTATGCTAGTAGATAAATGAGTTTGAGTTTTGTTTAACGGCATATCAACCTCTGTGGGTTATTTAATGCCAAAAGGTTAGGGTTTTAAGGTATTGTTTTTTTGGGTTTTTTGTAACATATAGTTTTTTTGGGTTTTTTGTAACATATAGTGAGAAATTTGATTGAGTCAGATTTTTATGAAAAAAAAAATTATTTTAGAAAACTGAAGATGGCTTCTAGTTTTGTATTAAAAATGTATTATTGGTAATAACTTTTTCCCTTTAAAAATGTGTTATGATAATAACTTTTTTCATTCAAACATGTATATTTTTCTATAAAAGTCTATTTTTATACTTTCATAGTGTTTTGATCCCAGTTTAGGGGGTTAACTACTTGCCCATACATGGGACCCTAACAGGTGCTACTACTCTGGGTCAGGGTGGACCTGGAAACAACAGCAATTAAGAGGTGGTTCCATGCTCTTCACAACATCCCAATCAGAGGCCTTGCTGCGGGATGCAGTTTATCGTCATACCCACGACCAGAAGATAAATGAAGATTGAAAAGTATTAGTTGCCTTTCCAAAATATGTTTGAACACGAAGGACACATGTTCAAGTTCTAGGGACGGATTTTGG
>JBBBDQ010000329.1:30000-215000 GCA_037127315.1 Ascarosepion bandense | reverse complement strand
GAACAGAATTACATACAGAAATTGTTTTCAAACTGAAGGTAAAAAACTATTTTTCTGTTGAAAGATGGGAGTGTTGATTGACTAAGCGACGCTTAGATGTGATACAAGGCCGAAAGTATGGGGTACCCAGTGAGGATCGAACTCACCACTTTGTTGTAACAGATTCTAGCGAAGCAATCATGTTGAAATGCCCTGTTGGAAGATGGGAGACTAAAAAGAATTTGACAAAGTCGACTTAAGATTACAAATTAAAGAAAATGTTCTTTCTTTCTGTTGTCTGTTCCTTGGCTTTCTGTTGAATCTCTGATATTGGTTCAAAGAAATGGAGAATTTTAAAAGCATTTTTTTCAAATTAAAACAATGCAGTATAATTAGCAAATAAATGACTCGTAAGAGTCAATACTTTGAAAACTCGTTCTTTATAATTATTGAGAAGCAATAAAAGAAAGAAAGCGATTGCAAAATAAGTTATTAAAAAAGCGAGAGGGATTTAATAAATATATGAAAATAAAGAAAAACATATAAAAAGAAAGATACAAAGAAATATATTTAGATTTTCAAGAAAAAAAAAGAGACAGAGAGAGAGAGAGAGAGAGAGTTTTTGATCAAGCGAAATACTACAAAGTAGTATGCAAAATGAAAAAGAAAGAAAGTAGGGAGAAAAATAAACAGCCAATTGCTGATACCCTCTGACGAGTGGACGGAAACTTCAAAACTCTGTTATTGGGATGCTGAAGTGACCACCAATCCGCTAAGTGGCAAACTTTATATTTGTCCTAATTATATATTCTACAGTTGTACAAATAAGCGGTAAGCCCAATTCCATCCCTCCCCATCCCTTACACCTCCCTACTCTGCTCCTCTAAGAAATCCAAAGGATAAAGTCTAGTCGCAAGATCATAAAACTTACATCCTATCTGCTAATGTTAAATCTGTCTACAAAATTCCAAGACACTCATTAATCAACTATATTCACTACCCACACAACTTTCTTCAAAATTCAAACGGACAATTCACAAGACTTATTCCCTTATCACTAACCCCCACCAACATCCCACACACAACTCACTAAATATAAGAAAAGAGGCTTTCCATTTCTGTCCACACCACCTGATGAGTCATTGTAGTTCCAATGTCGAAACAAATGTACGATTTGTAGTGGATATATAAAAAAAGTGTACATGTTCTAAAACATAATTTATAATATATATATATATGCATGACAATTCTGAAAAAAATAATATTGACATGTGCCGGCGATGAACTGAAGTCATCAGAAATGATAAGATAAGGAACAAATATTAAACGTATTGTAACACCGTATCCTCACCCCACTGGATCGACGCACCAGACCGGCCGTTGGTCTGGTATGGTCCAGTATTACAGGTTAGACACAAGTCTCCGGTTCCCAATGTCGATTCGATGCCACCCTCCAGCCACGTTGTGACTGTTTTGATCCTGGAGAGCGGTCATCAGATCGTAGAAACCTGGAAGCTCCCTGTCGGTCCACCTGCGTGTTCGTCGGGCGAGAATCGGGTTAACAGAAAAATAAATATAAGCAATTCGATGCGATTTTGGAAGGACAAAGAGTTTTTTTTTTATAAATCACACACACACACACACACACACACACACACACACACACACACACACACACACACGCGCACAATTATATATATATATATATATATACATATATATATAGGTGTATGTGTGTGTGTTTTTTTTTATTTAAAATTATTTTAATTAAAAAACAAATTTAGTTATATTTATATTACGCTGTAGGTTATTGTATTGGGCACTTTTCTAAAAAAATAAAAATAAAAGATACAATTTTTGTTGCACAAAGTTGAATGTCTCTTGTATATGAAGAATAACCAAATAAAACAGGAATACTTCGAATAATTTCTGTAGAAAAGAGATACGGCCTTCTTTTAACCCTCTTTGGTCTGTTCTTAGTGCTACTATTACAACCTTCGACGTTTCCATTCTCAGTAGTTGTAACTGTAGTAACAGTATTAGTGGTATTAGGAGTAGCGGTTTTTAGATGTTAGCAGCGGTATTTCGCTTTCTCGTCGACTCGACTCGTCTCGCCTCATCGACTCGTCTTTCGACTCTTTTCGACTCGTCTTTCGACTCTTTTCGACTCGTCTCGTTGACTCTTTCTAGTCTCATCGACCGTCTCGGTTATTCTCGTCGACTTTCTTATCGACTCTACCCCGACTCATTCTTTCGAATCTTCCTTCAACTTTCTTTCAACTCATCATCTATTCCGGCCCGTCTCTTCGACCCGTCTCCCGGTGCTCCTCGTCAACTCTCTCATCGACTCGTCCTTTCGACTCTTCCTTCAACTCTCTGTCAATGTATAATCATTTCAGTCTGTGCTCGCGCAAACACGCGCTTAAATAGAATCGGGTTGTCGAGAATACTACCTGATTATTCACTTCTCTCCTTAGCTCGACCACACCAACCCCTTCTATGACATACTTTTAAAGTACAATTTCAACTTCCTCGGGAATAAACAATTTACTTTTCCTTAGATCGGTTTTCGCGGTACACAATAAAATGCTATTGTTTTATCACCTTGCTATTAATTATTCTGACGTTCTTTTTTTAAACTACAGAGATCTTGTTTCTCTTCAAAAGTTTCCAATTGTTACTATTCTATTTGTAATCTGATATCCTCTGCATACTTACAAAAAGATTGTATTTCTAAATTAACATTTCAAAGTCTTTACAGCATATCAACATCTTGGTTATTCGAAGACAGTTTCTCTTTCATTTGTTTTTTTTTTCTGTTTCACAGCACATTCCCCTTTATTATCATTATTATTATTTCAGAGGTGACATCGCACCTGCCGCAGTATCTCAATCTAATACATTTCACTTTTATTAAAGCTTTGTCAAAGACTGAAGGATAAATGAAAAGCAAAAACACAGAATACTGATTTTGGGTTAGTTCCTATTGTTCATATACGTGTCACGTGTTTTAAATCAGTAAATAATTTCAATATATGTGTGAGGAATATTTTAGACAGTAAAGTGTCTAATACTGTATGTGCGTGCTTTTGAAAAAAACGCTTCTCTGTCTAGGTGTATATTGGACGGTAACGCTAGTTCATATATGTGTGGAATATTGATTTAATTTCCGTGTAGTTTGGGGAAATGTAGCGAGATGTTCCAATAATTTTGTATTTGGTTGGATTTTTTATATTCTCATACCATGGTCCTGGAGCTCAGACTCTTTGGATGTTGGCACAAGAGACTAAAAAGCAATAGTTGTTTCCAGTTAAAGCGAAACCGTAGACTGAAAGAAAAATGAATGGATGTAAGTCCAATTTTCATTTCCTGGTATCGATATCAAATAAGTTTCTTCGCCGTATTGGAATGACTACGTCGAATACATTGCTAAATTCGCTGCTATGAAAGTCGGCTCTCTGTGCAGGGCCCGGAAGTTCTTTCCGCCTGAATCCATCCTGCACATATATAAATCTACCATCCGCCCGTGTATTGAATACTGCTGCCACATCTGGTCGGGTGCCCTTGCTATTCTCCTCGGGGTTCTTGACAAAATACAACGGAGAATCTGTAAGGTGATCGATACCGACTTGGCTGACCGCCTGCAGTCACTCTCTCACCGGCGTGACGTGGCTTCCCTGTGCCTCTTCTGTAAATACTTTCACGGCTTCTGCTCTGATGAACTTAGATCACTGGTGCCCCTAGGTATGAATTTGCACGAGATACTAGATTAGCAGCTAGGTCCCACCCTTTTACAGTGAAACCGATGAAATGTAACCGCAATTTCTACTCCAACAGCTTCTTTTCTCGCATTTCCCGCCTGTGGAATTCCCTTCCGCATACTTGCTTCCCCGACGGCTACAACCTCCAGGAGTTTAAATGTAAGGTCAATAGACACCTCCTAACACACTAACTCGCATCCATTCTCTCAAACACTCGTCCTATGTACCTCTTTACTCGTCTATCACCCTCCTTCTGACATTTCCTATATCCAATCGCTCTATATAACCCCCTGCGCTATAGTGGCAGTGGACTACCTTGCTTGGGGTGATATGGTTAAAAAAAAGTGACGGAACAATTATGCTTTCCTCATTTCGTGCCAGATTTGAGTTCATTTATAGTACAACTAGCAGTATAGCCCGGCGTTGCTCGGGTGTAATGAAAGCTTTAAAATTGATCCATGGTCCTGAAGCTCAGACTCTATGGACATTAGCACGAAAGACTAAAAAACAATATTTGTTTCCAGTTAAATCGAAACCGTAGACTGAAAGAAAAATGAATGAATGTAAGTCAAATTTTGATTTCCTGCTATCGATATCAAATAAGTTTTTTCGTAGTAAACTGAATTTTGAAGGCTAAATAAGTCCTCTGAGTAAACGGTATCATGACTGAGACTAAGAACTACAATTATACTTACTTAGAGTCAAACCCAAATCAAACACTAAAATAAAAGGGCTGAAAAACTGATTTTGATCAGACCAGGTATATATTATCGATTTTCTACACTATTGTAATAACTGCAACCTTGAAACTTCTGAATATCGTTTCTTATGTCTTTGTCTATGAGTGTATCAAATTTGATTAAAATTGGACTACTCCTTCTATAACCCGATTTTTTCGATTATAGATTTTCGATATTATCGGAGGTACCTCGACACAAAACCTAGCTAAGAACACTCGCAGACGCTTACAGTACAACTGTGTAAATTTTCAAGAAAATCGGTTCAGCCGTTTTGGAGTCTGTAGGTAACGGACACACACACACATACACAGAGACAAAGTTCCATTTATAAATAAGTTTAGATAACTCAATTGGAAAAGAACCATCTTAGTCAAGTGAATTTTAAATAATTTTATCTAGACGTGGAGCGACTGTCGCTTTTGTGACTACTCACTACGTCGCAATTGAAATCGTGACGCGAGAGCTTCAAACCAACTGCCCATTGTCTTGATATAATGAAAAGAAAATAAATATATAAATAAAATGATTTAAAAAAACATGGTTTAGTGCCAGACCAAAAGTCCCAGAATCAGGAGCTGCCACCGATTTGAACTTAAGACCGGTTCTTCTCATTGACGAGTGACTTCTGCTCCAAACAGAGGTTCGATTCTCGTTTGTGCTGACGTTAACAAATCCTGAAATGTCGTTTATATGCTCAAAAATGTAGGCGAGATTTGCTAGGGGAAATAAGTTTTCAATATGGCGTCTCGAAATATTACAATGCTGAGAAATCTTTTTAGTTTCGACAAATATGGTGTTACAAGGATGCATTTATATATAAAAAATAATATTAATAATGTATAAAAAGTTATAGTAATGGATTCTATTGAGTTCTAAGTGTTATTCCAAAAAAGTTTTAATTAAAGAAGTAGTCGAACAAATAAGGAAATTAGAAATAGAACGTTTGGAAGATGCCAGAATGTTCCAGTAAATTCTAGAGAGTTCTAAATGTTCTAGAAATATGCAAATTAGGTATTACCCCTATAAAAATAGGTTTATGGCAGAGAACAGTCAGCTGTTACCAGAGTTTTCTGATGTTATCAACTCCGGTTATGATTCAATGATTTATATCCAGCCGAAAGAATCTATAAGCAGTTGCCGACCAACAAAAACGTGAAAGAGAACCTCATGGAACTATATGGGTAAATACTTTCATTGACCATATTTAAAATTATTCTTTATATACTCACTTGAGGATTTCCCAAAAGTATAGCACTTAACTTCCTCGCCAACTTAACTGGGTAAAGATACTAACCTGACCTTCCCTTTATCTCCTCGTAACACTTGCCATAAACTCTATGTTTCTTGTTTTGAATGAAACCAAAATTGTATGTTTGTAAATATTTTATTTAGTGTGTTTTGTAAATTAAATATTTGTCTGTGATTTATCTCTGAGTTTTGTTCAATCTTTTTTTTTTCCTTTTGTTAAACTTGACACGTAACAATGGTTCCTTATTTTTGGGTCAGTTCGTCTTGCACTGTCTAGGGGTAGATAATTGTAATTGAAACAACTTCTCTGCGACTTCTGTCTTCTCTTACGCCGGACTAATGGACTATATATTCCTTTAGGCTAGCGGAAACTCCGTTTCCGTCTGACTCTACCTCTCTTCTTGATGTAACCTTGTCTGCTCATATAGAGAATATGGCTTGACAATGTAAGCCCATGAACGGATTTCCGTACCTTTGTCACTTGATCCCGAGAGTTTTTTATTTTTTATTTTAATTTATATTACAGGGTAGACTTTCTACCCGTTGCTGTTAATCAGAGGCATCGAGAAAAATGGATATAATTCCTTGGGCAAAGAATAACTGATTTCCAGAAAAATTATTTCCTTTTTTTAACGCCGTTTTCTTTCAGGACTTAGGGGGTCATATCTTTTTGTAAATAACTTTTATTTAATTATCTGTGAATCGCCATATCTTCTTAGGAAAGATAGTGGAGTGGTTTCCCGCTACTTTATTCATGATTCTCCTCATAGAAGGATGGCAACCATGCCTATAGATCACAATTAATCCTCGTATTTAACCGATAGCAGGGAGGAGAACGGTATTAGTGCCAAGTAAATGACACAGGATGTACGTTGTAATGCAGTGGATATCGACTCGGAACGACAAATCGGGGTGGCGAGTTCGAATTCCAGTTGAATTCCTTGCATTCACTTACGCGCAAATACCCTTGGGAAAGGTATTAATCCGTCTCTTCCCTCCGGTTATGGGTTAAATAATAGAATAGATTAGGTTATATAGCCTTGGTTGACAACCAGTCTACCGCAGAAAGCAATGGCAACCTACTGCGAGATAATCTTCTGTCCGGTCAGTCATGTCTCTTTCGAGACATGATCGCCCAAGGCGTGTATCACATATGGCACTTAATTGACTGAAATTTATGCAGTGTTCACCGATTTCACTTTCCGGGTCTTTTCACTATTCGCACATCGATTGGAATCATATGAAGTGAGTGTAGAGTTTCCTAACATTTTAAAAGAAATCTCTACTCTGATTTCTATTGCGTATTCAATCACTAGTTTTTAAAATCGAGAGGCCATTGTTCAAATTCTCAGCGTTTTCTAAAGATGCGACCCGGTGACAAGAATAAGGATAACTGCACCCCTTAAATGGGGGGGACTTAGTGCTGCGTATAGTCGACAAATAAATAAATCTCCCACTTCAACGTAAAAAGGCGAATCTCCTCGTTGTGTCAACGTATCCGCTTGTAAGACAATAGCCAAAGAATATTTTGTTCTTGAGTTGACGGGAAATGCGACCAGCGGAAAACATCACATCCGGGTATTAATGTAAAAGTTTTATCAATATAAGTGAAATTATTAAAGACATTTTTTTTCTGGTCAATTTCGCATCTCCAGCCATACGTTTTGTTTCTTAACTTACAGTTGTAAAATCGAATAGCATAGTATCTACGACACTGCAACAATATCCACTCGACATGAAATATTTTAGCACAAAAGAACACACTCCCAAGTTACTTAAAATGTACGACAGGAATTTTCGAAGGCGACACAGCAACAATGAAAAGCATTATATCATTTGGGATTGTCTGATAGCGAACAACTGAAAAAAGATTATTACGTTTATGTGATGGCTAGATCCGTTATTAATGGAATTAAGAGTTTATGGATATACACATATGTGGGAATTTAATTCTCGGAATAACCGCTGCGTGTCACTGGGGTAAGTTAGTCTGATCATGTCCGTACATATTCCAACTTTCTTGAGCCGTAGACTAGATAATTCATTCGTTGTCGAACAGTAGAAGAAGTTCTATGTGTTCACGTTATACTGTTGGTGCAGTTTATTAAGATCAATCCATTTATAAACATTTAAAAATGCTTGCAAATTATTAATTCTATTAAAAGTGTCTTTTGGTGAACCTGCTAAGAAGGAATCGATTGCTTTTTATGTGACATAGTCTAAAATTGTCGCTGATAGTGGATGTTTTTATATTAACATCCTTGTAACCTCTCTGAAGATGGCTCATGTGAGCCGAAAGCTTAGAAACAACTTAATAAAAATTATCCAAATGTTGGATTATTTTTGTCTTTATTTTCACCTGAAATTAAAGCCAAAATTTGATGTTTAGAACCGCTCATGATTAAACATAATAGACATTCAGTATATGTTTAGAATATATATATATATATATATATATATATATATATATATATATGCCCTCATTACAATTGAGCTCTCTAGAGAAGAAAATTTTAAAAACAGTTTCCGCTTCTGCAATATAAGCATTACTTTTCAGAAATGAAAAGAGTTCTTTCAATGACTGGTGTGTGTGTATACACTGCTTATATACAACATGTTAAAATATCCCTTCCCTGATTTCATGCGCCTATGGCTTGTGGGTAGCGACTCCGACTGACACCAAATCGGTAGAGTTTCGATCCCGGCCAGAAGCAAGTGGATGTTTCTAGATACACTGATGAGCTCTGATACAGCGAAACAGGCTTGTATGTGGATGGAATATATATATATATAAATTTACGAGCCAAAACTGTTGCCACCTTTATTTAAAGAGTGACTTGAATATAAAATAGTCGTTGAAAAATAATTTCCTAAAAATAGCAGCTGAAAAGTTTATCCTCTCCTCAACGTTTCCTTAAAGAACTCTATAATGTTAAACAGACATTAGTTAACAATGGTTTGCCTATCAACCCCATCGATCAGAAGATTAAAAACTATTTCTTTCTCAAGTCATTAATAATGATACTGAGCATACAGATAAAAATAATGACATAGTTTTTTTCTACAGAAGCCAAATACATGCCAACTATAAGCAAGACGAATTTGATTTTAGAAGTATCGTAAAGAAATATACTACCCCAGTCGATCAGAAGGGGAGAATTAAATTAATTACCAGTTACAAAAATTAAAACAGCTAACCTGAGTTCAAATGTTCCTTAAGGAATTGTGCTCCTGATAAAATCAAACACGTAAATAATTACATTGGTCATACTACTACATTCTTGTCTAGACAACTTCCGTTACACCTACCCGACCATAGTTCCATTAAAATTTATTTAAACACATACAAATAACTTCCTGTTTCCATTCTAACCATACTAGTAGAAAATACAAGTATAATAGCTTCATCCACATATATAAAAAAAAAATTAAAAATGGAAGTCAGTTAAGTGCCATACGTGATACACGCTTGGGCGATCATGTCTCGAAAGAGACATGGCTGACTGGGCAGAAGATTATCCCGCAGTAGGTTGCCATTGCTTTCTGCGGTAGACTGGTTGCCGACCAAGGCTATAGAACCCAATCTGTCCTGTTATTTAACCCATAACTGGAAGGAAGAGACGGATTAATACCTTTCCCAAGGGTATTTGCGCGTAAGTGAATACAATGGATTCAACTGGAATTTGAACTCGGCTCTCCGATTTCTCGTTCCCAGGCGATATCCACTGCGCCACAAGATGGAAGACATAATAATAAAAAAGGAAAACCCAACACTCAATAACGTTAATTACGAACAGGGTGTAGTTTATTTTGTGTGTGTGTGTGTGTGTGTGTGTGTGTGTGTGTGTGTGTGTGTGTGTGTGTGTGTGTGTGTGTGTGTGTGTGTGTGTGTGTGTGTGTGTGATTACGAATACGCATGTTTTAAAATTAAATAACCGAATCCTCTCAGACACAAATACTGTCCCGCCCCCAAAATTTTTTTGCTGTCAACAGTATTCCCAGTATAATGGATCACTGTTTCTTAGACATGCTCTGCCAGTGATATTCTCAGTAGTAGGGACCTGTTTATCAGAAATGTTCTCTAGATGGTATTTCCATTATTATTATTATTTTTTTTTTTTATTATTATTTATAAATCTCCCTCTGTCTTCTCTACAGGTATTTTCATGGCAACAATTCTGATGAACTTTTCCACCTGGTTCCCCAACCATATGTGTTTACGCGTGTGACTAGGTCAAGGTCTCACCCTAGGTCAAGGTCTCACCCTTTTTACGGTCGAAATAGTTAAATGTAAACTCCTCTTCTATTCTAATTGCTTCTTTTCTTGCACTTTCCCTTTTATGAAATTTCTTTCCGTTTATTTGCTTCCCTTATCTTTTCTTCGACATCCCTGCACCCCCCTCTCTCTCTCTCTCTCTCTCTCTCTCTCTCTCTCTCTCTCTCTCTCTACATCTGTCTGTGTACGTCTAAACACTTTGCATGTGACAAGTTTAGTGTAAAACTTTAGTGTGGTGCTTACATTTTGGTCCGATAAAAGTTGACATTACTTCGCTCTCCTGTTCTTGGAGATAAGAAAGCGTGTAAACTCAGGCTGGGGAAGAGCGGAAGAAAAAATCGACAAGGCCGATGACCTGAATTTTCTGCTTTCTGACTTTCCCTCGTTCTATCCCATGTCAGTGGGTTGGTCTGTGGGGAGGGGCGAAATTAACCACAAATTATGGAATCACAAAAGGCGGAATGTCGAGTCTCCGATTTTCTGTAAAGGATTTTCCTATCGTCTTTTAAAAATTATCAAACTGATCAGAATGTTGGAGATTTCAAATTGATTTAGGATTTTTCCTCTGTCTCTTCAGCTGTAAGGGTGAGATTCAAAAAGTAACAAATATAATATCATAATGAAAAAATAAAACTATTGTTTAAATCCAAGCTATATAATTTAAATATGCTATAATTTTTTGCCTGAGTTTTATATATATATATATATATATATATATATATATATATATATATATATATATAAAGATAAGTAATGATGTGCGTTGTGGTGTTGTTAATTCGTCTCTTCCCTCCAATTATGGGTTAAATAATAGGACAGATTGGGTTCTATAGCCTTGGCTGGCAACAAGTCTACCGCAGAATGCAATGGCAACCTTCTGCAGGATGATCTTCTGCCCAGTCAATCATGTCTCTTTCGTGACATGATCGCCCAAAACACGTATGACACTTAACTGAATGATCGTTATTATAAGTATTGTTATTCGGACCAATATGCTCATCTTGGTTGGTGTACTGAAAACGTTTCGACTGTTGTTCTTCCGGCCTTCTTTAGATGTCAGTCTTCGATAATGTTCTCGGACTTTCGAACAGATTCCTATATTTAATCCACTGTTGTCCCTATTCGTCTTTCCGTGATTAAATTTTCTTTGTTCTCTGATATTTGTGAGTCCATTGATTGATTGATTTGTTTTTTTACGGTTTATCAACCCGTTAGAGGTCATTTAAAGCCAAGAAATATTTTAAGATTGCAAGAATATTTTTAAAGTTGATAACGATTTAGTGATAGAAGTTTTACTAATTAAACCCTATCTGGTGGAGAAGAGGCAGACGCATACCATTTCTAATGGTATTTGAAGAGGCATACCATTTCTAATGGTATTTGAAGAGGCATACCATTTCTAATTGTATCTGAAGAGGCATACCATTTCTAATGGTATTTGAAGAGGCATACCATTTCTAATGGTATTTGAAGAGGCATACCATTTCTAATTGTATCTGAAGAGGCATACCATTTCTAATGGTATTTGAAGAGGCATACCATTTCTAATGGTATTTGAAGAGACATACCATTTCTAATTGTATCTGAAGAGGCATACCATTTCTAATGGTATTTGAAGAGGCATACCATTTCTAATGGTATTTGAGGAGGCATACCATTTTTAATTGTATCTGAAGAGGCATACCATTTCTAATGGTATTTGAAGAGGCATACCATTTCTAATGGTATTTGAAGAGGCATACCATTTCTAATGGTATTTGAAGAGGCATACCATTTCTAATGGTATTTGAAGAGGCATACCATTTCTAATTGTATCTGAAGAGGCATACCATTTCTAATGGTATTTGAAGAGGCACATCATTTCTAATTGTATTTGAAGAGGCATACCATTTCTAATGGTATTTGAAGAGGCATACCATTTCTAATTGTATCTGAAGAGGCATACCATTTCTAATGGTATTTGAAGAGGCATACCATTTCTAATGGTATTTGAAGAGGCATACCATTTCTAATTGTATCTGAAGAGGCATACCATTTCTAATGGTATTTGAAGAGGCACATCATTTCTAATTGTATTTGAAGAGGCACACTATTTCTAATGATATTTGAAGAGGCATACCATTTCTAATGGTATTTGAAGAGGCATACCATTTCGAATGGTATTTGAACTTAAGTGAATATGAAGAAACCAATAAGCATTCAAATTCATTTCTTCGATTAACATCTCCACGCCATTATCTATTACACCACCTGCATATCCAAGCTTAACGCACCTTCCAAAGTAGTCACCCATCTAGTCACTGATTAGGTTCGACGTTGCTTAACTTTGTACGGGAACCAATGTTTCAGTGTGATGTGGCCGTATACCAATTGGGAATTAAATCCTTGATAAAGTTCAAAAGTAAAATATAGTGAAAGAAACGAATAATCGACACAAATGTGAATAAGACTGAGGAAATTTAACCGATACGAGTTATCTCCCCATAGCAATGAAAAGGGAATAATTTGGCTGGTTGGTTGATTTTGTTTAGCGACATATCAACCTCTACAGGTTATTTAATGTAGAAATTTACATGTTTTGATTTGATTGGTTGATTGATTTTGTTTAGTGGCATATCAACCTCTACAGGTTATTTAATGTAGAAATTTACATATTTTGATTTGATTGGTTGATTGATTTTGTTTAGTGGCATATCAAACTCTGTGGCTTACTTAATGCCGAAAACTAAATATTTTGAACACCATTTTATGGTTTAAACTAAATACATTTTGAATGCAATTGCATGCTTTCATCTACAAATTTAAATGTATGGTTGTTCATTTTGCTATAAATGTGTTGTTGGTAATTCTACTATAAATATGTATTGGTGATATTTTACTATAAAAATGTATTTTTATACTTTCATAATGTTTTTTGTTTCTTTGAGGGTTCACTATTTATCCATAGATGGGACCCTAACAGGTGCTGTAGTGAATTCCGATAAAAATAAAATGAAATATGTAACAAAAATAAAAAGAATTCACACTAAAATAAGACATTTGCTCTTTCCTTTAAAACCCTTATCTCTTTCTTTCTTCTCTCTCTCTCTCTCTCTCTTTCTCTCTCTCTCTAAATTTATTTCTATCTTTTTCTCTCTCTCAACTAACGAGAAGGCAACACTCAACTAAAAGAGGCGGGAAAAGAAAAAACTGAACTCGGCTGAAAAACGTCGAAAGTTTGCGGATTCAATGTCTACTAATTTGTGATTGAAAAATACCCAAAAAATCAGGGAGGCTCCACGGATGACTTCCGCTCTATAAAAAAAAACAATGAAAAAAAAACGACAGAAAATAAAATAATTTTGGCCAATCAAAAAATTAACACAAAGAGTCTTGTGGTGTTAGCCGAAACTGGGCTTCGCACCAGTAATCCCCATCAAAAGGTATATAAACTGACAACGCCTCTCATACCGTGGACATTGATGACAAGAGATCGAACAAAGAGCAACACCGCTAGAGAAACCAGCCATACGTGACGAGTGAACCAGTTAAGAGGTCATTTGCTAATTGTAATTTGTACACGTTTTATGGCTGAGGAAAGCACAATACACTGAGACTGATCTTTTTCTAAGATGACTGTAGCTGCCGCCAGGCACCATTTGCTACCAAACCTGAATGTAAAAATCAGCAGGTTCGCTTTCTCGCCAAAGCCAGCCCTGTATTCTTTACCGGCGGCCTTGTCACCCCTTTGGACAATGTGGCCAGAAAATATAGTTCCTTATATTTTAGGATAGCGTAAAACAATAATGAAATCTATATGAGAAGTATGAGACAAAACGGTATGTTAGAATAAGTAAGTAAAAATATCACAAATAAGCTGTCTTACGGCAACCTTTTCTAAAATATAGGATTTTTGGTCTCTGCGTAAGAAATAGAAACCTCCTTAACAGTCTTTTGGATTGAGACCTTCTAAAAGGTCAGACGTAAAATTGTTATCTCCAGTAGCAGCACATTCGTTCGGTACTGTTAGGTAGTAACTCAATTGCCATAGACCACACGAGGTGCCAACGAGGTAATTAACATTTTTTCCATTCAATTTTCAGCAAACCCTAGACAAATTTTATAGTTAATGGAATTTAATTCTTCTAAAGTTTTTATTACATTTTAGACCCTTCCTTAATTTGTAAAAATGTATTACTTTGGCGATTCAAACGATTCTTACTGATTTAAACACTTGTGACACTATCTCCCACGGTGATGCTTTCCCTTCTCCCGCGGGGATACTTTCCTTTGGTTGGTTTAAAACAACGGAGAGAGAAATTGATATTGGTGATATTATTAATGTTTTATTGCGTCACACGATGTGAGCTTAGGGAAAAAAAATAATTTTAGTACCATAAAGTGCTTCTAAAAACACGGGAGCATAGAGTTTGATTATTTTGGGAAAATAATCATTTCTCTTCTTTCATGATTGTATAAATTTCGCCCCTTTTCATGTTCATATAACTTTCTCTTAGAGTTGAAATGTTGATTCCGCTAATCTGAAAACGCGTAGACAAAACAAGTGTCAGAGTGATTTGATAAGGTCACCCGAAGGCCAAGGCCACTGTTGAGCACAACAGTCCGAAATAACCCGAACTGAATTCAGTTCGATGTGAGTTGGCATAATCTCATTGGTCGAGCTAAGACATCCGCAAATCGGGTGGGCGGAGACCGATTTTTATTGGCCGAAGACTGTGAGCCGGCCGGATTCCCAGAGAGGATCGAAATTGGTTATAAAAATAGATGCTCGACACGAAAAGTTCCGTTTGTGAATTGGGGAGCGAGTTAGAGCAGTTAGTTGAGTTGGAGCTGCTATCAGTCGAAATGTAGCGACTGGAGAAAATGGCCCCAGCCGGGGAGCCATGACCCACGACTGGTCGCCCACCATAGAACTTATGGCCAAAGAGTTAATTTCGAATGAAGCCTGCCGCAAATTAACTAAAAGAAGTTAATTTGGAAAAATGCGCCATCGACATGAATCCCGAAAGAACGTTATTGTTATTTTTTTTTTAATCACGGGAGAATCGAAAATTCTGATTCTTCGTTCGCTCAACTTCGGCAAACTCCGTTAAGCTCCGATAAGGGCCCGTAAGAACTTTGCTGTTTTAGAAGTTACATAGGAAAATTGACAATCCTGATTATAGAGAATTAATGAAAAGACTTTAATGAGATACGAGAAAAGACCTTAGTGAAATTTTGAAGAGATCACAACGCTAACGAAACTTAGACAAAACATTTCATTTAACGATTGGAAGCTATGGTGCTTTTTGACGAACTTTCTCTCTCCGTTGCAACCAGCATTTTAAACGATTGTATATCATTTTCGACAACTGTATTCTTGGGAAAAGAAAGACATTGTTTTTTCTTTATATAAAGACATTCTACGTAGCTCTCCAGGCGTGTACGACTTGTTCATTTATTTTATTAATTTTTTTTTGTTTTCTTTTTCAAACCACAAGTGTACACCATTGTCCGGACTGGCTAAAAGGGACGACTATTAAGATAGCAAGACGTGACCTCTGGGGTCTAATCACAACGTAGTACAGTGGCCCGTTGTTGCAAAAGACGTCCTCTAACCCAGCTTTTGTGGCGACATCATCGGACGGGATCGTCACGACCGGGTGGCAGTGTCACAACTGGGATCGTCACGACCGTCAGCGAGAACGAGCGTCACATTGGACAGACGGCCAGCCCGGCCTGAGGCGTCACATCTGGTGCCGTTTCGACCAGGATCTGACCTGAGGGCAGCAGTCCGCCTGCGGTAGTATTACACACTTGCTATAAATCCCCTTGTTTTGTTACAATTATTTAATGTAAATTTCATTGTTTATTTTCTTATTTGTTCGAATTTTATAATTATCAATCCTTGTGTACATTCTTCCTCCATGTGCTCATGTTACTTTTTGTCTTAATTGCAGTTTTCACAGTTGCACAAGTACTGTAAAGGAAATAAAACCTTTTACAATATATACCCGCAGTTTGTCAGTTCTCTCACGCATGTTTCATGTGGCAATGGCAATTACAATGACTTCTACCACTAAGACGGCCTGAATTTGAAACCACCCTCTACCAAGTCGAAACAAATATTTTCCCATACTACTAGCAATATCCGCTTTTTAAACGAACATTTTGCTACTCCGACTATCAAAGGACTCGCTGTAAATCAATGTGAATAAAAATAATATTTGATTATATGCTGTATACTTTTAAATGAATTATAAACAGACAAGGTGGTACTCGAGTGAAAGAACAGCAACACGTGCATAGATGGAAGAAATGGAGTTTATTGTATAAAGAATACACTACAGCAAGACAGGGAATCTGGTAACAGGCTAGTACTTGCCGATGAAAAGGGTATTTGCCGCCTTCCTACTAAGGCAGGTGTGACACAAGGTATATTAATGTAGGATTCTGAGCGCCCAGGCACGGCCAAAAATATCCCGTAGACACAGCTTAAGGCTGGGTCGGGCTCTTGTTTTATGAACCCAAGCAAGATTCTACCCTTCGGCGGAGCCTCGCTTGGTCCCTCTCTGCTCAGACGCAGGGAGGTGAACAAGAGTCCTCGCTCAAGACCAATCACTCAATCTATAAGCAAGTCTCACTGCCGAGGCAAGAGTATTTGCTGCCTTCTCACTAAGGCAGATGTGACACAAGGTCGATTTATGTGGGATTTCGGAGTCATTAGGCACGGCCAAAAATACCCCGTAGACACAGCTTAGGGCTGAGTCGGGCTCTTGTTTTATGAACCCACGCGAGACTCTACCCTTCGGCGGAGCCTCGCTTGGTCCCTCTCTGCTCGGACGCAGAGGTGAACAAGAGTCCTCGATCAAGACCAATTACTCGGTCTAAGTCTAATTGACAGACAGAAAACATCCCTAAGTTACATGTTTTGGCCTTAGAAAGGATTTCTTAAGATTAGTAATGCAATATCTTGATGGGTGGTGGAGAAATAAACACAGGTTACAATTTTACATCGAGAAATAGTGAAGATACGAAACTTAGCTTTAAATTTCTGGTGTTAAATTAATACTGATACGTAACCTAATCTACTTCATTCATTTTTTTTTCTATGGCTTTTTTTAAAAATCGCTATTGTTTTTACATATCTTATAGCAGTCGTTTTATGGACTGTTTTTTTATGGACTGTTTCTACTGTTTTATGCTTTACTGTTGTTTCTTACATATTCATTTTTGTTCAACTTGTATTTTATTCAATGAACGAGACGAGATTAACTTCATTTCCCTGGAACGATGACATGCGAAGGTACGATGTACTTTTGAATCGGTATTTCATACAAATATCGATTGTTTGTGACGCTTATTCTATCCTGAGAAAAAGAGAAAGAGTAAAAGAAATGACAGAATTAAATAAAAAAGAGAGAAGCAACGGAAGTAAATTACGAGAAAGAAAGAAAGCTCAAAAGAAAGAGAAACCAAAGAGAAAAGGAAAGGAGAGAAGGAAAAAATTAGCGAAAAGAGAAAAGGAAAGAAAACCGAAAGAAAATTTGTAAAAAGAGAAAAGGAAATAAAAGAAGGAAAAACTTTGTGAAAATAGTAAAGGAAAGAAAAAAAAGGGAAAAAATTAGTGAAAAGAGAAAACGACAGGAAAGAGGGAGAAAAATTTGTGAAAAGAGAAAAGGAAAGAAAAGAAGGAAAAACTTTGTGAAAAAAGAAAAAGAAAGAAAAGAGGGAGAAAATTAATGAAAAGAGAAAAAAGAAAAAACAAACAAACGGGATAGATTTCGAGGAAAAAGAAAAGCAAACGATTACCATTCTTGAAAGAAAAAAAGGATGGAGGCGAAAGCGGAAAAATCTGGGTAGGGAAATGTGGGTCGACATGTTGGATGATCATCAGGTAAAAACTTAATTCCTTGTTCGTGAAAAAGACTAACAGATACAAAGTTCTCGTCTTGACCAAGAAGCAATAAAAAAGAAAGAAAAAAAATTATATTTTGACATTTGGCATATTAATTTGGGAAAATGGGTCGTGTCAAAAAGTTTTTCAGTATATTTTCATAAAAAAGATATTAAGAAGCGATAAGAGCGATAAAATACATAAACACATTTAAACTAAGGAGCATTCTAAGATAATCGACTTATTTCAGCAGAAGCTCGCGTGTGTCTATATATATATATATATATATATATATATATATATATATATATATAGAGAGAGAGAGAGAGAGAGAGAGAGGGGGTGAGGAGGAAAACCCATTCCGCTCGAAATAGCGTCCTCTAAAATAACCCTTCTTTTCGTTAGGTGATTTCATTTTATCGTATCTACTTGTAGCATAGCGATTAGCGATAAAACAAAAACGACTATAAAAGTGTCATTGACACAGAGGCGACAGGTTTGTTTGTACCGGCTGTTATTTATATATACGTGTATTTTTATATTTTGTAGTTCTAACGTAATAATTATTAATAAATAAGTTTTAGTTTTTGGTCATAATTAAATTAGACCAGTACACGTATAAAAAAAAAGTGTTCAATACATTTAGAACTTTTAAATATTTTAATTTGCAAATGAGTTATATTTGCGCAACCTAGGTTTTTAACCTGTCGATATATTCTGGCAATTTACAATTACTGGTTTTCCCGTTTTTCAAACACTCGAACAGGGATTTTTTACGAACGCGCGACTGTCATTTTTAAACAACCGAAAAAAATTTCAAAATTAAGTGGGGAGTTATTTAAAGATCTTATATATATACTAGCAGTATAGCCCGACGTTGCTCGGGTGTAATGAAAACTTTTATATATATATTATCGATTTTCTGCACTATTGTAAGAACTGCAACCTTGAAACTTGTGAATATCGTTTCTTATGTCTTTGTCTATGAGTGCATCAAATTTGATTAAAATCGGACCACTCCTTCTATAACCCGATTTTTTCGATTATCGATTTTCGATATTTATCGGGAGTACCTCGACACAAAACCTAGCTCAGAACACTCGCAGACGTTTATAGTACAACTGTGCACATTTTCAAGAAAATCGGTTTAGCCGTTTCGGAGTCTATCGGCAACGGATACACACACACAGAGAGACAAAGTTCCATTTATATATATATATATATATATATATATGGCATCTACGCATATATATATATATATATATATATATATATATGGCATCTACGCATCGTTCATTCAGCAATGAATTAGCTACTGGGCGTGTATAATGATATAATATACACGCTAAAAAGTCTGCCCATAGCTCAGAGGTAAAATCGCCGACTGACGCCAATTCGGTCGGGTTTCAATCCTGGGTAGAAAGCAATCGGCTGTCTAACCGTACTGATGTGCTGTGATACAACGAAACAGATCTGTCTGCGGATATATATGCATACATACATATATATTATATATATATATTTTTACCAATTCACCCCAAGCAAGGCGACAATGCCACTAAGACGCAAGGAGCTACTGTTAAAGGGACGACAGGAGAACTTATTTACCCCGACTAAAAAAAAAAAATAGTAAAATTTCAGAGTTTAGGTAGGAACGTTAAAAGTATAGAGTTGAAGTCGACTTCAGAAGGAACCTGAAAGTTAACGGAAACAAAGGATCAATCTCTACTTCTGCTCGAAAGACCGGGGATGGATGGGAACCGGATGATAACCCCGGATAAGCCAACGGAAAACCACTCAACTATCTTTCCTAAGAAGGCACGGTAATTTATCCAGAATAAAAAAAAGGAATCTGTGGAGCGTCATGATCGCCTATGTTCTAAAGAGATGAGGCATTAATAAACCTAGAATATAACAAATTTTAGAATTATTATGCGCTACTTGTAGGAAACTTGTGTTTCTATGGAATATTGGTCATTCTGGGGGATACTTATATTTTAATTTTTATAATGAAAATTTTCATTCAATCGTTGACCACTTGCTCGTCGAAGATATGATGTTCATCATATTTTTAACCATAAGGCCGCTACACATTCTTTTTATATCCACATAAATGCATCTGAGTATTATTCAGAATTATAAAGCATTTAGAATCAATTTTTACCTAAATTGTTTTAATCTATTAAAAATATGCTAAAACGAACTCGCTCTGTCGCTTGTGATCAAGAATATGCCGACTACATCTCCGTGTTGAGGAGTAAATCCCCCCCCATAAAAAATAGGTTATTTTCTTACCTTACCAGACCTGCATCTACCTTCTTTACTAACGTGTAAATGAGACCTGTGTTTACAATATTTGCACTCGTGCAAACTGGTTTATGCTGGTTTATGCTGACCTATGTCAACCTTTTTAAAATCTCATGCAAGCCATATCAGTATTAGAGTTGTACCTACTTTTTGACTCTCGTGTTAACCAGACCCATGTGTGTTTTTTTTTAACTCTCTAGACCAGTGGTTCCCAACTTCTTTGTCCCGTTCCCCCTTTTCCAGTCACTTGTGGACCCCTACAACGGAATAAATTAAACCAGCAAAAATAAAAGATTTTTCTGTAAAAAAATATGTATTCATATAAAATTCCCTGCGTAATTATGTTGATTAAGCTTTAAACTTACTCATATTAAATCAAAAAAACATTTCATTCATCCCTCCTTTATTTAAGTAAAACACTTAGTGAAAATATTGTTAACGCTGTTATAGTTGTAGGTATTGTAAGCATTGCTTCATTTGACACAAGTGCATCTGATATTTCATTCATCTTATTGATGACGTTGAGATTTGCACTGCCAATGGGAAGAAGCATCTTACAAGTAGAAGAAAGCAAGTTTGAAATTAGGGATAAAATTATAGGGTGTGTGTCATACATCTAGCACATTATGAGTATACTCCGGTATGAATCAGAAGCGTTTGGACCCCTTGAAAGTCTTTCATGGACCCGTAGAGGTCCATGGACCCCTGGTTGGTAACCAAGGGCCTCTGTCTACCTTTGTGATTTTCCCGCGTACCGGACCTGTCTACCTTTTTTTTTGTGGGTAGTGTAATCGACTCAGAAACCATTTTGTTCATTTGGTGTTTGGCTGGCTTAGTGTCTATTTCTGTCTTCGCTCCATAAATGCAATGGACAGTAATGAGGAAGGTTGATTACATTACCAATCAAAAAGTGACAATTGTAAACCGAAAGCGCAAAGCAATAGCAAAAGTTGTCTTCCGGAAACTAAGCAAATTATTAAGACATACGAAAATGTCCTTAGAAACAAAGGAAAAAGGTGCTGAACTTCCATGTAATGTCTAATCTATTTTATGACAGAAGATGTTGGACAATTTCTCTACAGATGAAGAAAACAGTCAGAGTGACAAATGTGGTCCGACCGACAAATACTGAGAATACAATGGAAATAAAATACGAGCAACGATAGGCTTGTTCCGATCCCAAAATATCCAAGGTCGTAATTCCAAGTCTCATTAATTAGTCTTCAAGTTCAACGTCAGAAAATGTCAGGAGCGGATCTCGTAAATCAAAAATGTCATTACAATGCCCAACTATTTTCTTCACCCCAAATGATCCAAGCCATTTTGTAGTTGGTCGATCGTATCCGAGTATGCATACTTACTAGGGTGATTTTGGTTATAAAATTATGGTCTGTAAAATATTTAACAGCTTTCTATAGTGTACGTGTGTACAAATACACGTGCGCATGCGCGCACAAACACATTAGTTCTGTCTATATTCTGAATCTGGTTGACAACTTCTATATTGTCACCGAAAAATCGGCGCTTTACAATCGCCTTTGGTCGTTGTTTGCCAGTTTTGAGTTGATATAAAATAAAATAAAAACACACAAAACTTTATAAACTTTTATTTTCTGTATTTTACCCCCACCCCACCCCATTTTGTCCTTTAATTAGTCAGTCAGTTACGTGCCATACGTGATACACGCTTTGGGCAATCATGTCTTGAAAGAGACATGACTGACTGGACAGACGATTATTCCACAGTAGTTTGCCATTGCTTTCGGCGGTAAACTGGTTGCCAGCCAATGCTATAGAACCCAATCTGTCCTATTATTTGACGCATAGGTAGCAGGGGAAGACATGTATTATATTATTACGTAGTAATTAGTAGGGGAAGAGTTCATAACAATATAAAACTGATCCCCCACTTTATGCCCGGTAGAAGCACTTAATCATGTTTCCAAATATTATATTCAGTCAGTCAGTTAAGTGCCATACGTAATACACGCTTTGGGCGATTATGTCTTGAAAGAGACATGACTGACTAGGCAGAAGATTATCCCACAGTAAGTTGCCATTGCTTTCTGTGGTAGACTGGTTGCCAGCCAAGGCTATAGGACCCAATCTGTCCTATTATTTGACCCATAGCTAGAGGGAAAAGAGATGTATTATTAAGTAGCAATTAGTGGGTGATCAGTTTATTACTTCATAACAATATAAAACTGATCCCCCACTTTATGCCCGGCAGACGCCCTTAATAATGTTTCCAACTATTATATTCTGTCAGTCAGTTAAGTGCCATCCGTAATGCACGCTTTGAGCGATCATGTCTCGAAAGAGACATGACTGACTAGACAGAAGATTATCCCACAGTAGGTTGCCATTGTTTTCTGTGGTAGACTGGTTGACAGCCAATGCTATAGAACCCAATCTGTCCTGTTGTTTGACCCATAACTGGAGGGAAGCGACGGATTAATACTTTTCCTAAAGGTATTTGTACGTAAGTGAATGCGAATTTGAACTCGGCTCCCCGATTTGTCGTTCCGAGTCGATATCCACTGAGTCACAACGCACATTCCCTTTAGAATCGTTCCATTTATGCCAAATGTATTCGCGTAAGCTTGAGTATTCCAGAATAAATAATCTATTCTACTCAATGCCTTTTTTTTAAATTAAGAGGGACGGGTTTTCACTTAACACCGCTATTATTTTAACTATCTTTACTCCCCGGTAATTCTTATTCTCTTAAAAATCGATGATTAGAATTGATACAAAGTCCAAACATACGAAAGCGAAGTTATATATTTTCTTTCTTCTTTAGAATTAATATAAAAAATTATTAACGCAAAACATATTTTTATTAGAGTGTTTATTTGCACTTTTTATTTCTATTGTTTATTGGAATGGGCGGCAAAACATCGGCTAATAATTGCCAATTGATTCAAATTTTATGAAATGGGAAATAATAAGGATTTCCTTATAGTTGGTTTACATATTTTAATAATTGGTTAATAATTGTTTTCCAATTTATTTCTTATATTCTAGACATGATGATTGTCAAAACATCGGCTAATTGCCAATTGATTCAAATTTTATGAAATGGGAAATAATAAGGATTTCCTTATAGTTGGTTTACATATTTTTAATAATTGGTTAATAATTGTTTTCCAATTTATTTCTTATATTCTAGACATGATGATTGTCAAAACATCGGCTAATTGCCAATTGATTCAAATTTTATGAAATGGGAAATAATAAGGATTTCCTTATAGTTGGTTTATATTTTAATAATTGGTTAATAATTGTTTTCCAATTTATTTCTTATATTCTAGACATGATGATTGTCAAAACATCGGCTAATTGCCAATTGATTCAAATTTTATGAAATGGGAAACAATAAGGATTTCCTTATAGTTGGTTTACATATTTTAATAATTGGTTAATAATTGTTTTCCAATTTATTTCTTATATTCTAGACATGATGATTGTCAAAACATCGGCTAATTGCCAATTGATTCAAATTTTATGAAATGGGAAATAATAAGGATTTCCTTATAGTTGGTTTACATATTTTAATAATTGGTTAATAATTGTTTTCCAATTTATTTCTTATATTCTAGACATGATGATTGTCAAAACATCGGCTAATTGCCAATTGATTCAAATTTTATGAAATGGGAAATAATAAGGATTTCATATAGTTGGTTTACATATTTTAATAATTGGTTAATAATTGTTTTCCAATTTATTTCTTATATTCTAGACATGATGATTGTCAAAACATCGGCTAATTGCCAATTGATTCAAATTTTATGAAATGGGAAATAATAAGGATTTCCTTATAGTTGGTTTACATATTTTAATAATTGGTTAATAATTGTTTTCCAATTTATTTCTTATATTCTAGACATGATGATTGTTAAAACATCGGCTAATTGCCAATTGAATCAAATTTTATGAAATGGGAAACAATAAGGATTTCCTTATAGTTGGTTTACATATTTTAATAATTGGTTAATAATTGTTTTCCAATTTATTTCTTATATTCTAGACATGATGATTGTCAAAACATCGGCTAATTGCCAATTGATTCAAATTTTATGAAATGGAAATAATAAGGATTTCCTTATAGTTGGTTTACATATTTTAATAATTAGTTAATAATTGTTTTCCAATTTATTTCTTATATTACCTAGACATGATGATTGTCAAAACATCGGCTAATTGCCAATTGATTCAAATTTTATGAAATGGGAAACAATAAGGATTTCCTTATAGTTGGTTTACATATTTTAATAATTGGTTAATAATTGTTTTTCCAATTTATTTCTTATATTCTAGACATGATGATTGTCAAAACATCGGCTAATTGCCAATTGATTCAAATTTTATGAAATGGGAAATAATAAGGATTTCCTTATAGTTGGTTTACATATTTTAATAATTGGTTAATAATTGTTTTCCAATTTATTTCTTATATTCTAGACATGATGATTGTCAAAGCATCGGCTAATTGCCAATTGATTCAAATTTTATGAAATGGGAAACAATAAGGATTTCCTTATAGTTGGTTTACATATTTTAATAATTGGTTAATAATTGTTTTCCAATTTATTTCTTATATTCTAGACATGATGATTGTCAAAACATCGGCTAATTGCCAATTGATTCAAATTTTATGAAATGGGGAAATAATAGGATTTCCTTATAGTTGGTTTACATATTTTAATAATTGGTTAATAATTGTTTTCAATTTATTTCTTATATTCTAGACATGATGATTGTCAAAACATCGGCTAATTGCCAATTGATTCAAATTTTATGAAATGGGAAACAATAGATTTCCTTATAGTTGGTTTACATATTTTAATAATTGGTTAATAATTGTTTTTCAATTTTATTTCTTATATTCTAGACATGATGATTGTTAAAACATCGGCTAATTGCCAATTGATTCAAATTTTATGGAAATGGGAAACAATGAGGATTTCCTTATAGTTGGTTTACATATTTTAATAATTGGTTAATAATTGTTTTCCAATTTTATTTCTTATATTCTGAACATGATGATTGTCAAAACATCGGCTAATTGCCAATTGATTCAAATTTTATGAAATGGGGAAATGTAGGATTTCCTTATAGTTGGTTTACATATTTTAATAATTGGTTAATAATTGTTTTCCAATTTATTTCTTATATTCTAGACATGATGATTGTCAAAACATCGGCTAATTGCCAATTGATTCAAATTTTATGAAATGGGAAACAATAAGGATTTCCTTATAGTTGGTTTACATATTTTAATAATTGGTTAATAATTGTTTTCCAATTTATTTCTTATATTCTAGACATGATGATTGTCAAAACATCGGCTAAATGCCAATTGATTCAAATTTTATGAAATGGGAAATAATAAGGTTTCCTTATAGTTGGTTTACATATTTTAATAATTGGTTAATAATTGTTTTCCAATTTATTTCTTATATTCATAGACATGATGATTGTCAAAACATCGGCTAATTGCCAATTGATTCAAATTTTATGAAATGGGAAACAATAAGGATTTCCTTATAGTTGGTTTACATATTTTAATAATTGCTTAATAATTGTTTTCAATTTATTTCTTATATTCTAGACATGATGATTGTCAAAACATCGGCTAATTGCCAATTGATTAAAATTTTATGAAATGGGAAACAATAAGGATTTCCTTATAGTTAGTTTACATATTTTAATAATTGGTTAATAATTGTTTTTCAATTTATTTCTTATATTCTAGACATGATGATTGTCCAAAACATCGGCTAATTGCCAATTGATTCAAATTTTATGAAATGGGAAATAATAAGGATTTCCTTATAGTTTGGTTTACATATTTTTAATAATTGGTTAATAATTGTTTCAATTTATTTCTTATATTCTAGACATGATGATTGTCAAAACATCGGCTAATTGCCAATTGATTCAAATTTTATGAAATGGGAAATAATAAGGATTTCCTTATAGTTGGTTTACATATTTTAATAATTGGTTAATAATTGTTTTCCAAATTTATTTCTTATATTCTAGACATGATGATTGTCAAAACATCTAATTGCCAATTGATTCAAATTTTATGAAATGGGAAATAATAAGGATTTCCTTATAGTTGGTTTACATATTTTAATAATTGGTTAATAATTGTTTTCAATTTATTTCTTATATTCTAGACATGATGATTGTCAAAACATCGGCTAATTGCCAATTGATTCAAATTTTATGAAATGGGAAACAATAAGGATTTCCTTATAGTTGGTTTACATATTTTAATAATTGGTTAATAATTGTTTTCCAATTTATTTCTTATATTCTAGACATGATGATTGTCAAAACATCGACTAATTACCAATTGATTCAAATTTATGAAATGGGAAATAATAAGGATTTCCTTATAGTTGGTTTACATATTTTAATAATTGGTTAATAATTGTTTTCCAATTTATTTCTTATATTCTAGACATGATGATTTTCAAAACATCGGCTAATTGCCAATTGATTCAAATTTTATGAAATGAAATAATAAAGTTTCCTTATAGTTGGTTTACATATTTTAATAATTGGTTAATAATTGTTTTCCAATTTATTTCTTATATTCTAGACATGATGATTGTCAAAACATCGGCTAATTGCCAATTGATTCAAATTTTATGAAATGGGAAATAATAAAGTTTTCCTTATAGTTGGTTTACATATTTTAATAATTGGTTAATAATTGTTTTCCAATTTATTTCTTATATTCTAGACATGATGATTGTCAAAACATCGGCTAATTGCCAATTGATTCAAATTTTATGAAATGGGAAATAATAAGGACACCTTATAGTTGGTTTACATATTTTAATAATTGGTTAATAATTATTTTCCAATTTATTTCTTATATTCTAGACATGATGATTGTCAAAACATCGGCTAATTGCCAATTGATTCAAATTTTATGAAATGGGAAATAATAAGGATTTCCTTATAGTTGGTTTACATATTTTAATAATTGGTTAATTGTTTTAATTTATTTCTTATATTCTAGACATGATGATTGTCAAAACATCGGCTAATTGCCAATTGATTCAAATTTTATGAAATGGGAAATAATAAGGATTTCCTTATAGTTGGTTTACATATTTTAATAATTGGTTAATAATTGTTTCAATTTATTTCTTATATTCTAGACATGATGATTGTCAAAACATCGGCTAATTGCCAATTGATTCAAATTTTATGAAATGGGAAATAATAAGGATTTCCTTACTAGTTGGTTTACATATTTTAATAATTGGTTAATAATTGTTTCCAATTTATTTCTTATATTCTAGACATGATGATTGTCAAAACATCGGCTAATTGCCAATTGATTCAAATTTTATGAAATGGGAAATAATAAGGATTTCCTTATAGTTGGTTTACATATTTTAATAATTGGTTAATAATTGTTTTCAATTATTTCTTATATTCTAGACATGATGATTGTCAAAACATCGGCTAATTGCCAATTGATTCAAATTTTATGAAATGGGAAACAATAAAGTTTCCTTATAGTTGGTTTACATATTTTAACTGGTTAATAATTGTTTTCCAATTTATTTCTTATATTCTGAACATGATGATTGTCAAAACATCGGCTAATTGCCAATTGATTAAATTTTATGAAATAGGAAACAATAAGGATTTCCTTATAGTTGGTTTACATATTTTAATAATTGGTTAATAATTGTTTTCCAATTTATTTCTTATATTCTAGACATGATGATTGTCAAAACATCGGCTAATTGCCAATTGATTCAAATTTTATGAAATGGGAAATAGTAAGGATTTCATATAGTTGGTTTACATATTTTAATAATTGGTTAATAATTGTTTTCCAATTTATTTCTTATATTCTAGACATGATGATTGTCAAAACATCGGCTAATTGCCAATTGATTCAAATTTTATGAAATGGGAAATAATAAGGATTTCCTTATAGTTGGTTTACATATTTTAATAATTGGTTAATAATTGTTTTCCAATTTATTTCTTATATTCTAGACATGATGATTGTCAAAACATCGGCTAATTGCCAATTAGTTGGAATTTTATGAAATGGGAAACAATAAGGTTCCCTTATAGTTGGTTTTTACATATTTTAATAATAATTGGTTAATAATTGTTTTCAATTTATTTCTTATATTCTAGACATGATGATTGTCAAAACATCGGCTAATTGCCAATTGATTCAAATTTTATGAAATGGGAAATAATAAGGATTTCCTTATAGTTGGTTTACATATTTTAATAATTGGTTAATAATTGTTTTTCCAATTTATTTCTTATATTCTAGACATGATGATTGTCAAACATCGGCTAATTGCCAATTGATTCAAATTTTATGAAATGGGAAACAATAAGGATTTCCCTTATAGTTGGTTTTACATATTTTAATAATTGGTTAATAATTGTTTTCAATTTATTTCTTATATTCTAGACATGATGATTGTCAACATCGGCTAATTGCCAATTGATTCAAATTTTATGAAATGGGAAATAATAAAGTTTCCTTATAGTTGGTTTACATATTTTAATAATTGGTTAATAATTGTTTTTCAATTTATTTCTTATATTCTGAACATGATGATTGTCAAAACATCGGCTAATTGCCAAATTGATTCAAATTTTATGAAATGGGAAATAATAAGGATTTCCTTATAGTTGGTTTACATATTTTAATAATTGGTTAATAATTGTTTTCCAATTTATTTCTTATATTCTAGACATGATGATTGTCAAAACATCGGCTAATTGCCAATTGATTCAAATTTTATGAAATGGGAAACAATAAGGATTTCCTTATAGTTGGTTTACATATTTTAATAATTGGTTAATAATTGTTTTTCAATTTATTTCTTATATTCTAGACATGATGATTGTCAAAACATCGGCTAAATGCCAATTGATTCAAATTTTATGAAATGGGAAATAATAAGGATTTCCTTATAGTTGGTTTACATATTTTAATAATTGGTTAATAATTGTTTTTCAATTTATTTCTTATATTCTAGACGTGATGATTTTCAAAACATCGGCTAATTGCCAATTGATTCAAATTTTATGAAATGGGAAATAATAAGGATTTCGCACAATTTAGTTTACATATTTTAATAATTGGTTAATAATTGTTTTCCAATTTATTTCTTATATTCTAGACATGATGATTGTCAAAACATCGGCTAATTGCCAATTGATTCAAATTTTATGAATTGGGAAATAATAAGGATTTCCTTATGGTTAGTTTACATATTTTAATAATTGGTTAATAATTGTTTTCCAATTTATTTCTTATATTCTAGACATGATGATTGTCAAGAAACATCGGCTAATTGCAAATTGATTCAAATTTTATGAAATGAGAGTAATAAGGATTTCCTTATAGTTGGTTTACATATTTTAATAATTTGGTTAATAATTGTTTTCCAATTTATTTCTTATATTCTAGACATGATGATTGTCAAAACATCGGCTAATTGCCAATTGATTCAAATTTTATGAAATGGGAAATAATAAGGATTTCCTTATAGTTGGTTTACATATTTTAATAATTGGTTAATAATTGTTTTCCAATTTATTTCTTATATTCTAGACATGATGATTGTCAAAACATCGGCTAATTGCCAATTGATTCAAATTTTATGAAATGGGAAACAATAAGGATTTCCTTATAGTTGGTTTACATATTTTAATAATTGGTTAATAATTGTTTTCCAATTTATTTCTTATATTCTAGACATGATGATTGTCAAAACATCGATAATTGCCAATTGATTCAAATTTTATGAAATGGGAAATAATAAGGATTTCCTTATGGTTAACGTTACATATTTTAATAATTGGTTAATAATTGTTTTCCAATTTATTTCTTATATTCTAGACATGATGATTTTCAAAACATCGGCTAATTGCCAATTGATTCAAATTTTTTATGAAATGAAATAATAAGGATTTCCTTATAAGGTTGGTTTACATATTTTAATAATTGGTTAATAATTGTTTTTCAATTTATTTCTTATATTCTAGACATGATGATTGTCAAAACATCGGCTAATTGCCAATTGATTCAAATTTTATGAAATGGGAAATAATAAGGATTTCCTTATAGTTAGTTTACATATTTTAATAATTGGTTAATAATTGTTTTTCCAATTTATTTCTTATATTCTAGACATGATGATTGTCAAAACATCGGCTAATTGCCAATTGATTCAAATTTTATGAAATGGGAAATGCTTCCTTATGGTTGGTTTACATATTTTAATGGTCGTTAATAATTGTTTTCCAATTTATTTCTTATATTCTAGACATGATGATTGTCAAAACATCGGCTATTCATGACTGATTCAAATTTTATGAAATGGGAAATAATAAGGATTTCCTTATAGTTGGTTTACTTTAATAATTGGTTAATAATTGTTTTCAATTTATTTCTTATATTCTAGACATGATGATTGTCAAAACATCGGCTAATTGCCAATTGATTCAAATTTTATGAAATGGGAAATAATAAGGATTTCCTTATAGTTAGTTTTACATATTTTAATAATTGGTTAATAATTGTTTTCCAATTTATTTCTTATATTCTAGACATGATGATTGTATAATGCCAATTGATTCAAATTTTATGAAATGGGAAATAATAAGGATTTCCTTATAGTTGGTTTACATATTTTAATAATTAATTTAATAATTGTTTCAATTTATTTCTTATATTCTAGACATGATGATTGTCAAAACATCGGCTAATTGTAATTGATTCAAATTTTATGAAATGGGAAATAATAAGGATTTCCTTATAGTTGGTTTACATATTTTAATAATTGGTTAATAATTCTTTCCAATTTATTTCTTATATTCTAGACATGATGATTGTCAAAACATCGGCTAATTGCGAATTGATTCAAATTTTATGAAATGGGAAACAATAAGGATTTCCTTATAGTTGGTTTACATATTTTAATAACTGGTTAATAATTGTTTTCCAATTTATTTCTTATGATAGACATGATGATTGTCAAAACATCGGCTAATTGCCAATTGATTCAAATTTATGAAATGGGAAACAGTTGGGATTTCCTTATAGTTGGTTTACATATTTTAATAATTGGTTAATAATTGTTTTCGAATTTATTTCTTATATTCTAGACATGATGATTGTCAAAACATCGGCTAATTGCCAATTGATTCAAATTTTATGAAATGGGAAATAATAAGGATTTCCTTATAGTTGGTTTACATATTTTAATAATTGGTTAATAATTGTTTTCCAATTTATTTCTTATATTCTAGACATGATGATTGTCAAAACATCGGCTAATTGCCAATTGATTCAAATTTTATGAAATGGGAAACTAATAAGGATTTCCTTATAGTTGGTTTACATATTTTAATAATTGGTTAATAATTGTTTTCAATTTATTTCTTATATTTAGACATGATGATTGTCAAAACATCGGCTAATTGCCAATTGATTCAAATTTTATGAAATGGGAAACAATAAAAGAGTTTCCTTATAGTTGGTTTACAAGCTTACAATAATTGGTTAATAATTGTTCAATTTATTTCTTATATTCTAGACATGATGATTGTCAAAACATCGGCTAATTGCCAATTGATTCAAATTTTATGAAATGGAAATAAATAAGGATTTCCTTATAGTTGGTTTACATATTTTAATAATTGGTTAATAATTGTTTTTCAATTTATTTCTTATTCTAGACATGATGATTGTCAAAACGTGGCTAATTGCCAATTGATTCAAATTTTATGAAATGGGAAATAATAAGTTTCCTTATAGTTGGTTTATATTTTAATAGTGGTTAATAATTGTTTTTCAATTTGCTTTATATTCTAGACATGATGATTGTCAAAACATCGGCTAATTGCCAATTGATTCAAATTTATGAAATGGGAAACAATAAGGATTTCACTGTGTTGGTTTACATATTTTAATAATTGGTTAATAATTGTTTTCAATTTATTTCTTATATTCTAGACGATGATTTGTCAAAACATCTGACTAAATGCCAATTGATTCAAATTTTATGAAATGGGAAATAATAAGGATTTCCTTATAGTTAGTTCATATTTTAATAATTGGTTAATAATTGTTTTTCAATTATTTCTTGTATTCTAGACATGATGA
The DNA here is from genome assembly GCA_037127315.1 of Ascarosepion bandense. NCBI lineage: Eukaryota > Metazoa > Mollusca > Cephalopoda > Sepiida > Sepiidae > Ascarosepion > Ascarosepion bandense. The sequence goes on along the minus strand of JBBBDQ010000329.1, from coordinate 182,626 downwards.
TTTTTAAACATGGCTAATTGCCAATTGATTCAGAATTTTATGAAATGGGAAATGATTTCATATAGTTGGTTTACATATTTTAATAATTGGTTAATAATTATTTTCAATTTATTTCTTATATTCTAGACATGATGATTGTCAAAACATCGGCTAATTGCCAATTGATTCAAATTTTATGAATTGGGAAATAATAAAGTTTCTTATAGTTGGTTTACATATTTAATAATTGGTTAATTGTTTTCAATTTATTTCTTATATTCTAGACATGATGATTGTCAAAACATCGGCTAATTGCAAATTGATTCAAATTTTATGAAATGGGAAATAATAAGGATTTCCTTATAGTTGGTTTACATATTTTAATAATTGGTTAATAATTGTTTTCCAATTTATTTCTTATATTCTAGACATGATGATTGTCAAAACATCGGCTAATTGCCAATTGATTCAAATTTTATGAAATGGGAAATAATAAGGATTTCCTTATAGTTAGTTTACATATTTTAATAATTGGTTAATAATTGTTTTCCAATTTATTTCTTATATTCTGAACCTGATGATTGTCAAAACATCGGCTAATTGCCAATTGATTCAAATTTTATGAAATGAGAGCTTAATAAAGTTTCATATAGTTGGTTTATATTTTAATAATTGGTTAATAATTGTTTTCCAATTTATTTCTTATTCTAGACATGATGATTGTCAAAACATCGACTAATTGCCAATTGATTCAAATTTTATGAAATGGGAAATAATAAGGATTTCCTTATAGTTGGTTTACATATTTTAATAATTGGTTAATAATTGTTTTCCAATTTATTTCTTATATTCTAGACATGATGATTTTCAAAACATCGGCTAATTGCAATTGATTCAAATTTTATGAAATGGGAAATAATAAGGATTTCCTTATAGTTGGTTTACATATTTTAATAATTGGTTAATAATTGTTTTTCAATTTATTTCTTATATTCTAGACATGATGATTGTCAAAACATCGGCCTGGTACCAATTGATTCAAATTTTATGAAATGGGAAATAATAAGGATTTCCTTATAGTTGGTTTACATATTTTAATAATTGGTTAATAATTGTTTTCAATTTATTTCTTATATTCTAGACATGATGATTGTCAAAACATCGGCTAATTGCCAATTGATTCAAATTTTATGAAATGAAATAATAAGGATTTCCTTATAGTTGGTTTACATATTTTAATAATTGGTTAATAATTGTTTTTCAATTTTATTTCTTATATTCTGAACATGATGATTGTCAAAACATCGGCTAATTGCCAATTGATTCAAATTTTATGAAATGGGAAATAATAAGGATTTCCTTATAGTTGGTTTACATATTTTAATAATTGGTTAATAATTGTTTTCCAATTTATTTCTTATATTCTAGACATGATGATTGTCAAAACATCGGCTAATTGCCAATTGATTCAAATTTTATGAAATGGGAAATAATAAGGATTTCATATAGTTGGTTTACATATTTTAATAATTAGTTAATAATTGTTTCCAATTTATTTCTTATATTCTGAACATGATGATTGTCAAAACATCGGCTAATTGCCAATTGATTCAATTTTTATGAAATGGGAAATAATAAGGATTTCATATAGTTGGTTTATATTTTAATAATTGGTTAATAATTGTTTTCCAATTTATTCTTATATTCTAGACATGATGATTGTCAAAACATCGGCTAGTTGCCAATTGATTCAAATTTTTATGAAATGGGAAATAATGATTTCCTTATAGTTGGTTTACATATTTTAATAATTGGTTAATAATTGTTTTCCAATTTATTTCTTATATTCTAGACATGATGATTGTCAAAACATCGGCTAATTGCCAATTGATTCAAATTTTATGAAATGGGAAACAATAAGGATTTCCTTATAGTTGGTTTATATTTTAATAACTGGTTAATAATTGTTTTCCAATTTATTTCTTATATTCTAGACATGATGATTGTCAAAACATCGGCTAATTGCCAATTGATTCAAATTTTATGAAATGGGAAACAATAAGGATTTCCTTATAGTTGGTTTACATATTTTAATAATTGGTTAATAATTGTTTTCCAATTTATTTCTTATATTCTAGACATGATGATTGTCAAAACATCGGCTAATTGCCAATTGATTCAAATTTTATAAATGGGAAATAATAAGGATTTCCTTATAGTTGGTTTACATATTTTAATAATTGGTTAATAATTGTTTTCCAATTTATTTCTTATATTCTAGACATGATGATTGTCAAAACATCGGCTAATTGCCAATTGATTCAAATTTTATGAAATGGGAAATAATAAGGATTTCCTTATAGTTAGTTTACATATTTTAATAATTGGTTAATAATTGTTTTTCAATTTATTTCTTATATTCTAGACATGATGATTGTCAAAACATCGGCTAATTGCCAATTGATTCAAATTTTATGAAATGGGAAACAATAAGGATTTCCTTATAGTTGGTTTACACTATTTTAATAATTGGTTAATAATTATTTCAATTTATTTCTTATATTCTAGACATGATGATTGTCAAAACATGGCTAGTACCAATTGATTCAAATTTTATGAAATGAAATAATAAGGATTTCCTTATAGTTGGTTTACATATTTTAATAATTGGTTAATAATTGTTTTCAATTTATTTCTTATATTCTAGACATGATGATTGTCAAAACATCGGCTAATTGCCAATTGATTCAAATTCTATGAAATGAAACAATAAGGATTTCCTTATAGTTGGTTTACATATTTTAATAATTGGTTAATAATTGTTTTCCAATTTATTTCTTATATTCTAGACATGATGATTGTCAAAACATCGGCTAATTGCCAATTGATTCAAATTTTATGAAATGGGAAATAATAAGGATTTCCTTATAGTTGGTTTACATATTTTAATAATTGGTTAATAATTGTTTTCCAATTTATTTCTTATATTCTAGACATGATGATTGTCAAAACATCGGCTAATTGCCAATTGATTCAAATTTTATGAAATGGGAAATAATAAGGATTTCCTTATAGTTGGTTTACATATTTTAATAATTGGTTAATAATTGTTTTCCAATTTATTTCTTATATTCTAGACATGATGATTGTCAAAACATCGGCTAATTTTTGCACCAATTGATTCAAATTTTATGAAATGGGAAACAATAAGGATTTCCTTATAGTTGGTTTACATATTTTAATAATTGGTTAATAATTGTTTTCCAATTTATTTCTTATATTCTAGACATGATGATTGTCAAAACATCGGCTAAATGCCAATTGATTCAAATTTTATGAAATGGGAAATAATAAGGATTTCCTTATAGTTGGTTTACATATTTTAATAATTGGTTAATAATTGTTTTCAATTTATTTCTTATATTCTAGACATGATGATTTTTCAAACATCGGCTAATTGCCAATTGATTCAAATTTTATGAAATGGGAAATAATAAGGATTTCCTTATAGTTGGTTTTACATATTTTAATAATTGGTTAATAATTGTTTTTTCAATTTATTTCTTATATTCTAGACATGATGATTGTCAAAACATCGGCTAATTGCCAATTCGTTCAAATTTTATGAATTAGGAAATAATAAGGATTTCATATAGTTGGTTTACATATTTTAATAATTGGTTAATAATTGTTTTCCAATTTATTTCTTATATTCTAGACATGATGATTGTCAAAACATCGGCTAATTGCAAATTGATTCAATTTATGAAATGGGAAATAATAAGGATTTCCTTATAGTTGGTTTGCATATTTTAATAATTGGTTAATAATTGTTTTCCAATTTATTGCCATAATACTAGACATGATGATTGTCAAAACATCGGCTAATTGCCAATTGATTCAAATTTTATGAAATGGGAAATAATAAGGATTTCCTTATAGTTAGTTTATATTTTAATAATTGGTTAATAATTGTTTTCAAACTATTTCATATATTCTAGACATGATGATTGTCAAAACATCGGCTAATTGCCAATTGATTCAAATTTTATGAAATGGGAAATAATAAGGATTTCATATAGTTGGTTTACATATTTTAATAATTGGTTAATAATTGTTTCAATTTATTTCTTATATTCTAGACATGATGATTGTCAAAACATCGGCTAATTTTTTCAATTGATTCAAATTTTATGAAATGGGAAATAATAAGGATTTCCTTATAGTTAGTTTATATTTTTAATAATTGGTTAATAATTGTTTTCCAATTTATTTCTTATATTCTAGACATGATGATTGTCAAAACATCGGCTAATTGCCAATTGATTCAAATTTTATGAAATGGGAAATAATGACAAAAGTTTCCTTATAGTTGGTTTACATATTTTAATAATTGGTTAATAATTGTTTTCCAATTTATTTCTTATATTCTAGACATGATGATTGTCAAAACATCGGCTAATTGCCAATTGATTCAAATTTTATGAAATGGGAAACAATAAGGATTTCCTTATAGTTGGTTTACATATTTTAATAATTGGTTAATAATTGTTTTCCAATTTATTTCTTATATTCTAGACATGATGATTGTCAAAACATCGGCTAATTGCCAATTGATTCAAATTTTATGAAATGGGAAATAATAAGGATTTCCTTATAGTTGGTTTACATATTTTAATAATTGGTTAATAATTGTTTTCCAATTTATTTCTTATATTCTAGACATGATGATTGTCAAAACATCGGCTAATTGCCAATTGATTCAAATTTTATGAAAATGGGAAATATAATAGGATTTCCTTATAGTTGGTTTACATATTTTAATAATTGGTTAATAATTGTTTCCAATTTATTTCTTATATTCTAGACATGATGATTGTCAAAACATCGGCTAATTGCCAATTGATTCAAATTTTATAAATGGGAAACAATAAGGATTTCCTTATAGTTGGTTTACATATTTTAATAATTGGTTAATAATTGTTTTCCAATTTATTTCTTATATTCTAGACATGATGATTGTCAAAACATCGGCTAATTGCCAATTGATTCAAATTTTATGAAATGGGAAATAATAAGGATTTCCTTATAGTTGGTTTACATATTTTAATAATTGGTTAATAATTGTTTCAATTTATTTCTTATATTCTAGACATGATGATTGTCAAAACATCGGCTAATTGCCAATTGATTCAAATTTTATGAAATGGGAAATAATAAGGATTTCCTTATAGTTGGTTTACATATTTTAATAATTGGTTAATAATTGTTTTCCAATTTATTTCTTATATTCTAGACATGATGATTGTCAAAACATCGGCTAATTGCCAATTGATTCAAATTTTATGAAATGGGAAATAATAAGGATTTCCTTATAGTTGGTTTACATATTTTAATAATTGGTTAATAATTGTTTCCAATTTATTTCTTATATTCTAGACATGATGATTGTCAAAACATCGGCTAATTGCCAATTGATTCAAATTTTATGAAATGAAACAATAAGGATTTCCTTATAGTTGGTTTACATATTTTAATAATTGGTTAATAATTGTTTTCCAATTTATTTCTTATATTCTAGACATGATGATTGTCAAAACATCGGCTAATTGCCAATTGATTCAAATTTTATGAAATGGGAAATAATGATTTCCTTATAGTGGGTTTACATATTGTAATAATTGGTTAATAATTGTTTTTTAATTTATTTCTTATATTCTAGACATGATGATTGTCAAAACATCGGCTAATTGCCAATTGATTCAAATTTTATGAAATGGGAAACAATAAGGACTCATATAGTTGGTTTACATATTTTAATAATTGGTTAATAATTGTTTTCCAATTTATTTCTTATATTCTAGACATGATGATTGTCAAAACATCGGCTAATTGCCAATTGATTCAAATTTTACAAGGAAATGGGAAATAATAAGAGTTCATATAGTTGGTTTACATATTTTAATAATTGGTTAATAATTGTTTTCCAATTTATTTCTTATATTCTAGACATGATGATTGTCAAAACATCGGCTAATTATAGGTAATTCAAATTTTATGAAATGGGAAACAATAAAGTTTCCTTATAGTTGGTTTACATATTTTAATAATTGGTTAATAATTGTTTTTCAATTTATTTCTTATATTCTAGACATGATGATTGTCAAAACATCGGCTAATTGCCAATTGATTCAAATTTTATGAAATGGGAAACAATAAGGATTTCCTTATAGTTGGTTTACATATTTTAATAATTGGTTAATAATGGTTTTTCCAATTTATTTCTTATATTCTAGACATGATGATTGTCAAAACATCGGCTAATTGCCAATTGATTCAAATTTTATGAAATGGGAAACAATAAGGATTTCCTTATAGTTGGTTTACATATTTTAATAATTGGTTAATAATTGTTTTCCAATTTATTTCTTATATTCTAGACATGATGATTGCCAATTGATTCAAATTTTGAAATGAAACAGGATTTCCTTATAGTTGGTTTACATATTTTAATAATTGGTTAATAATTGTTTTCCAATTTATTTCTTATATTCTAGACATGATGATTGTCAAAACATCGGCTAATTGCCAATTGATTCAAATTTTATGAAATGGGAAACAATAAGGATTTCCTTATAGTTGGTTTACATATTTTAATAATTGGTTAATAATTGTTTTCCAATTTATTTCTTATTCTAGACATGATGATTGTCAAAACATCAAGCTGGTACCAATTGATTCAAATTTTATGAAATGGGAAACAATAAGGATTTCCTTATAGTTGGTTTACATATTTTAATAATTGGTTAATAATTGTTTTCCAATTTATTTCTTATATTCTAGACATGATGATTGTCAAAACATCGGCTAATTGCCAATTGATTCAAATTTTATGAAATGGGAAACAATAAGGATTTCCTTATAGTTGGTTTACATATTTTAATAATTGGTTAATAATTGTTTTCCAATTTATTTCTTATATTCTAGACATGATGATTGTCAAAACATCGGCTAATTGCCAATTGATTCAAATTTTATGAAATGGGAAATAATAAGTTTTCCTTATAGTTGGTTTATATTTTAATAATTGGTTAATAATTGTTTTCAATTTATTTCTTATATTCTGAACTTATGATGATTGTCAAAACATCGGCTAATTGCCAATTGATTCAAATTTTATGAAATGAAACAGTTCCTTATAGTTGGTTTACATATTTTAGTAGTGGTTAATAATTGTTTTTCCAATTTATTTCTTATATTCTAGACATGATGATTGTGTCAAAACATCGGCTAATTGTCAATTGATTCAAATTTTATGAAATGGGAAACAATAAGGATTTCCTTATAGTTGGTTTACATATTTTAATAATTGGTTAATAATTGTTTTCCAATTTATTTCTTATATTCTAGACATGATGATTGTCAAAACATCGGCTAATTGCCAATTGATTCAAATTTTATGAAATGGGAAACAATAAGGATTTCCTTATAGTTGGTTTACATATTTTAATAATTGGTTAATAATTGTTTTCCAATTTATTTCTTATATTCTAGACATGATGATTGTCAAAACATCGGCTAATTGCCAATTGATTCAAATTTTATGAAATGGGAAATAATAAGGATTTCCTTATAGTGGGTTTACATATTTTAATAATTGGTTAATAATTGTTTTCCAATTTATTTCTTATATTCTAGACATGATGATTGTCAAAACATCGGCTAATTGCCAATTGATTCAAATTTTATGAAATGGGAAACAATAAGGATTTCCTTATAGTTGGTTTACATATTTTAATAATTGGTTAATAATTGTTTTCCAATTTATTTCTTATATTCTAGACATGATGATTGTCAAAACATCGGCTAATTGCCAATTGATTCAAATTTTATGAAATGGGAAATAATAAGGATTTCCTTATAGTTGGTTTACATATTTTAATAATTGGTTAATAATTGTTTTCCAATTTATTTCTTATATTCTAGACATGATGATTGTCAAAACATCGGCTAATTGCCAATTGATTCAAATTTTATGAAATGGGAAACAATAAGGATTTCCTTATAGTTGGTTTACATATGTTAATAATTGGTTAATAATTGTTTTCCAATTTATTTCTTATATTCTAGACATGATGTCAAAACATCGGCTAATTGCCAATTGATTCAAATTTTATGAAATGGGAAACAATAAGGATTTCCTTATAGTTGGTTTACATATTTTAATAATTGGTTAATAATGGTTTTCCAATTTATTTCTTATATTCTAGACATGATGATTGTCAAAACATCGGCTAATTGCCAATTGATTCAAATTTTATGAAATGGGAAACAATAAGGATTTCCTTATAGTTGGTTTACATATTTTAATAATTGGTTAATAATTGTTTTCCAATTTATTTCTTATATTCTAGACATGATGATTGTCAAAACATCGGCTAATTGCCAATTGATTCAAATTTTATGAAATGGGAAACAATAAGGATTTCCTTATAGTTGGTTTACATATTTTAATAATTGGTTAATAATTGTTTTCCAATTTATTTCTTATATTCTAGACATGATGATTGTCGAAACATCGGCTAATTGCCAATTGATTCAAATTTTATGAAATGGGAAACAATAAGGATTTTCATAGTTGGTTTACATATTTTAATAATTGGTTAATAATTGTTTTCCAATTTATTTCTTATATTCTAGACATGATGATTGTCAAAATATCGGCTAATTGCCAATTGATTCAAATTTTATGAAATGGAAACAATAAGGATTTCCTTATAGTTGGGTTTACATATTTTAATAATTGGTTAATAATTGTTTTCTAATTTATTTCTTATATTCTAGACATGATGATTGTCAAAACATCGGCTAATTGCCAATTGATTCAAATTTTATGAAATGGGAAACAATAAGGATTTCCTTATAGTTGGTTTACATATTAATAATTGGTTAATAATTGTTTTCCAATTTATTTCTTATATTCTAGACATGATGATTGTCAAAACATCGGCTAATTGCCAATTGATCTAAATTTATGAAATGGGAAATAATAAGTGATTTCCTTTATAGTTGGTTTACATATTTTAATAATTGGTTAATAATTGTTTTCCAATTTATTTCTTATATTCTAGACATGATGATTGTCAAAACATCACACCAAGCAATTGATTCAAATTTATGAAATGGGAAACAATAAGGATTTCTCTATAGTTGGTTTACATATTTTAATAATTGGTTAATAATTGTTTTTCCAATTTATTTCTTATATTCTAGACATGATGATTGTCAAAACATCGGCTAATTGCCAATTGATTCAAATTTTTATGAAATGGGAAACAATAAGGATTTCCTTATAGTTGGTTTACATATTTTAATAATTGGTTAATAATTGTTTTCCAATTTATTTTTATATTCTAGACATGATGATTGTCAAAACATCGGCTAATTGCCAATTGATTCAAATTTTATGAAATGGGAAATAATAAGGATTTCCTTATATGGGTTTACATATTTTAATAATTGGTTAATAATTGTTTTCCAATTTATTTCTTATATTCTAGACATGATGATTGTCAAAACATCGGCTAATTGCCAAATTGATTCAAATTTTATGAAATGGGAAATAATAAGGATTTCATAGTTGGTTTACATATTTTAATAATTGGTTAATAATTGTTTTCCCAATTTATTTCTTATATTCTAGACATGATGATTGTCAAAACATCGGCTAATTGCCAATTGATTCCAAATTTATGAATGGGAAACAATAAGGATTTCCTTATAGTTGGTTTACATATTTTAATAATTGGTTAATAATTGTTTTCCAATTTATTTCTTATATTCTAGACATGATGATTGTCAAAACATCGGCTAATTGCCAATTGATTCAAATTTTATGAAATGGGAAATAATAAGGATTTCCTTATAGTTGGTTTACATATTTTAATAATTATTAATAATTATTTTCCAATTTATTTCTTATATTCTAGACATGATGATTGTCAAAACATCGGCTAATTGCCAATTGATTCAAATTTTATGAAATGGGAAATAATAAGGATTTCCTCTATAGTTGGTTTACATATTTTAATAATTGGTTAATAATTGTTTTCCAATTTATTTCTATATTCTAGACATGATGATTGTCAAACATCGGCTAATTGCCAATTGATTCAAATTTTATGAAATGGGAAACAATATGGATTTCCTTATAGTTGGTTTACATATTTTAATAATTGGTTAATAATTGTTTTCCAATTTATTTCTTATATTCTAGACATGATGATTGTCAAAACATCGGCTAATTGCCAATTGATTCAAATTCTTTATGAAAATGGGAAATAATATGATTTCCCTTTATAGTTGGTTTACATATTTTAATAATTGGTTAATAATTGTTTTCCAATTTATTTCTTATATTCTAGACATGATGATTGTCAAAACATCGGCTAATTGCCAATTGATTCAAATTTTATGAAATGGGAAACAATAAGGATTTCTTATAGTTGGTTTACATATTTTAATAATTGGTTAATAATTGTTTTCCAATTTATTTCTTATATTCTAGACATGATGATTGTCAAAACATCGTCTAATTGCCAATTGATTCAAATTTTATGAAATGGGAAACAATAAGGATTTCCTTATAGTTGGTTTACATATTTTAATAATTGGTTAATAATTGTTTTCCAATTTATTTCTTATATTCTAGACATGATGATTGTCAAAACATCGGCTAATTGCCAATTGATTCAAATTTTATGAAATGGGAAATAATAAGGATTTCCTTATAGTTGGTTTACATATTTTAATAATTGGTTAATAATTGTTTTCCAATTTATTTCTTATATTCTAGACATGATGATTTTCAAAACATCGGCTAATTGCCAATTGATTCAAATTTTATGAAATGGGAAATAATAAGGATTTCCTTATAGTTGGTTTACATATTTTAATAATTGGTTAATAATTGTTTTCCAATTTATTTCTTATATTCTAGACATGATGATTGTCAAAACATCGGCTAATTGCCAATTGATTCAAATTTTATGAAATGGGAAATAATAAGGATTTCCTTATAGTTGGTTTACATATTTTAATAATTGGTTAATAATTGTTTTCCAATTTATTTCTTATATTCTAGACATGATGATTGTCAAAACATCGGCTAATTGCCAATTGATTCAAATTTTATGAAATGGGAAATAATAAGGATTTCCTTATAGTTGGTTTACATATTTTAATAATTGGTTAATAATTGTTTTCCAATTTATTTCTTATATTCTAGACATGATGATTGTCAAAACATCGGCTAATTGCCAATTGATTCAAATTTTATGAAATGGGAAATAATAAGGATTTCCTTATAGTTGGTTTACATATTTTAATAATTGGTTAATAATTGTTTTCCAATTTATTTCTTATATTCTAGACATGATGATTGTCAAAACATCGGCTAATTGCCAATTGATTCAAATTTTATGAAATGGGAAATAATAAGGATTTCCTTATAGTTGGTTTACATATTTTAATAATTGGTTAATAATTGTTTTCCAATTTATTTCTTATATTCTAGACATGATGATTGTCAAAACATCGGCTAATTGCCAATTGATTCAAATTTTATGAAATGGGAAATAATAAGGATTTCCTTATAGTTGGTTTACATATTTTAATAATTGGTTAATAATTGTTTTCCAATTTATTTCTTATATTCTAGACATGATGATTGTCAAAACATCGGCTAATTGCCAATTGATTCAAATTTTATGAAATGGGAAACAATAAGGATTTCCTTATAGTTGGTTTACATATTTTAATAATTGGTTAATAATTGTTTTCCAATTTATTTCTTATATTCTAGACATGATGATTGTCAAAACATCGGCTAATTGCCAATTGATTCAAATTTTATGAAATGGGAAATAATAAGGATTTCCTTATAGTTGGTTTACATATTTTAATAATTGGTTAATAATTGTTTTCCAATTTATTTCTTATATTCTAGACATGATGATTGTCAAAACATCGGCTAATTGCCAATTGATTCAAATTTTATGAAATGGGAAAAAATAAGGATTTCCATATAGTTGGTTTACATATTTTAATAATTGGTTAATAATTGTTTCAATTTATTTCTTATATTCTAGACATGATGATTGTCAAAACATCGGCTAATTGCCAATTGATTCCAAATTTTATGAAATGGGAAACTAATAGGTTTCCTTATAGTTGGTTTACATATTTTAATAATTGGTTAATAATTGTTTTCAATTTATTTCTTATATTCTAGACATGATGATTGTCAAAACATCGGCTAATTGCCAATTGATTCAAATTTTTATGAAATGGGAAACAATGGGGATTTCCTTATAGTTGGTTTACATATTTTAATAATTGGTTAATAATTGTTTTCCAATTTATTTCTTATATTCTAGACATGATGATTGTCAAAACATCAGTAATTGCAATTGATTCAAATTTTTATGAAATGGGAAATAATAAGGATTTCCTTATAGTTGGTTTACATATTTTAATAATTGGTTAATAATTGTTTTCCAATTTATTTCTTATATTTCTAGACATGATGATTGTCAAAACGTCGTATTAATTGCCAATTGATTCAAATTTTATGAAATGGGAAACAATAAGGATTTCCTTATAGTTGGTTTACATATTTTAATAATTGGTTAATAATTGTTTTCCAATTTATTTCTTATATTCTAGACATGATGATTGTCAAAACATCAGCTAATTGCCAATTGATTCAAATTTTATGAAATGGGAAATAATAAGGATTTCCTTATAGTGGGTTTACATATTTTAATAATTGGTTAATAATTGTTTTCAATTTATTTCTTATATTCTAGACATGATGATTGTCAAAACATCGGCTAATTTGCCAATTGATTCAAATTTTATGAAATAGAAACAATAAGGATTTCCTTATAGTTGGTTTACATATTTTAATAATTGGTTAATAATTGTTTTTCAATTTATTTCTTATATTCTAGACATGATGATTATTAAAACATCGGCTAATTGCCAATTGATTCAAATTTTATGAAATGGGAAATAATAGAGGATTTCATATAGTTAGTTTATATTTTAACTAATTGGTTAATAATTGTTATAATTTATTTCTTATATTCTAGACATGATGATTGTCAAAACATCCGACTATTGCCAATTGATTCAAATTTTGTAAAATGGGAAACAATAAGGATTTCCTTATAAGTTGGTTTACATATTTTAATAATTGGTTAATAATTATTTTCAATTTATTTCTTATATTCTAGACATGATGATTGTCAAAACATCAGTAATTGCCAATTGATTCAAATTTTATGAAATGGGAAACAATAAAGTTTCATATAGTTGATTTTACATATTTTAATAATTGGTTAATAATTTGTTTTCCAATTTATTTCTTATATTCTAGACATGATAGTTGTCAAAACATCGGCTAATTGCCAATTGATTCAAATTTTTATGAAATGGGAAACAATAAAGTTTCCTTATAGTTGGTTTACATATTTTAATAATTGGTTAATAATTGTTTTCCAATTTATTTCTTATATTCTAGACATGATGATTGTCAAAACATCGGCTAATTGCCAATTGATTCAAATTTTATGAAATGAGGAAACAATAAGGATTTCCTTATAGTTGGTTTTTACATATTTTAATAATTGGTTAATAATTGTTTTCCAATTTATTTCTTATATTCTAGACATGATGATTGTCAAAACATCGGCTAATTGCCAATTGATTCAAATTTTATGAAATGGGAAATAATAAGGATTTCCTTATAGTTGGTTTACATATTTTAATAATTGGTTAATAATTGTTTTCCAATTTATTTCTTATATTCTAGACATGATGATTGTCAAAACATCGGCTAATTGCCAATTGATTCAAATTTTATGAAATGGGAAACAATAAGGATTTCCTTATAGTTGGTTTACATATTTTAATAATTGGTTAATAATTGTTTTCCAATTTATTTCTTATATTCCTAGACATGATGATTGTCAAAACATCAGCTAATTGCCAATTGATTCAAATTTTATGAAATGGGAAGCAATAAGGATTTCCTTATAGTTGGTTTACATATTTTAATAATTGGTTAATAATTTATTTCCAATTTATTTCTTATATTCTAGACATGATGATTGTCAAAACATCGGCTAATTGCCAATTGATTCAAATTTTATGAAAATGGGAAACAATAAGGATTTCCTTATAGTTGGTTTACATATTTTAATAATTGGTTAATAATTGTTTTCCAATTTATTTCTTATATTCTAGACATGATATGATTGTCAAAACATCGGCTAATTGCCAATTGATTCAATTTTACAAATGGGAAACAATAAGGATTTCCTTATAGTTGGTTTACATATTTTAATAATTGGTTAATAATGGTTTTCCAATTTATTTCTTATATTCTAGACATGATGATTGTCAACATCATTAATTGCCAATTGATTCAAATTTTATGAAATGGGAAACAATAAGGGGATTTCCTTATAGTTGGTTTACATATTTTAATAATTGGTTAATAATTGTTTTTTCAATTTATTTCTTATATTCTAGACATGATGATTGTCAAAACATCGGCTAATTGTAATTGATTCAAATTTGTAAATGGAAACAATAAGGATTTCCTTATAGTTGGTTTACATATTTTAATAATTGGTTAATAATTGTTTTCAATTTGCTTCTTATATTCTAGACATGATGATTGTCAAAACATCGGCTAATTGCCAATTATTTCAAATTTTATGAAATGGGAAACAATAAGGATTTCCTTATAGTTGGTTTACATATTTTAATAATTGGTTAATAATTGTTTTCCAATTTATTTCTTATATTCTAGTCATGATGATTGTCAAAACATCGGCTAATTGCCAATTGATTCAAATTTTATGAAATGGGAAATGATAAGGATTTCCTTATAGTTGGTTTACATATTTTAATAATTGGTTAATAATTGTTTTCCAATTTATTTCTTATATTCTAGACATGATGATTGTCAAAACATCGGCCAATTGATTCAAACTTCATGAAATGGGAAACAATAAGGATTTCCTTATAGTTGGTTTACATATTTTAATAATTGGTTAATAATTGTTTTCCAATTTATTTCTTATATTCTAGACATGATGATTGTCAAAACATCGGCTAATTGCCAATTGATTCAAATTTTATGAAATGGGAAACAATAAGGATTTCCTTATAGTTGGTTTACATATTTTAATAATTGGTTAATAATTGTTTTCCAATTTATTTCTTATATTCTAGACATGATGATTGTCAAAACATCGGCTAATTGCCAATTGATTCAAATTTTATGAAATGGGAAACAATAAGGATTTCCGTATAGTTGGTTTACATATTTTAATAATTGGTTAATAATTGTTTTCCAATTTATTTCTTATATTCTAGACATGATGATTGTCAAAACATCGGCTAATTGCCAATTGATTCAAATTTTATGAAATGGGAAATAATAAGGATTTCCTTATAGTTGGTTTACATATTTTAATAATTGGTTAATAATTGTTTTCCAATTTATTTCTTATATTCTAGACATGATGATTGTCAAAACATCGGCTAATTGCCAATTGATTCAAATTTTATGAAATGGGAAACAATAAGGATTTCCGTATAGTTGGTTTACATATTTTAATAATTGGTTAATAATTGTTTTCCAATTTATTTCTTATATTCTAGACATGATGATTGTCAAAACATCGGCTAATTGCCAATTGATTCAAATTTTATGAAATGGGAAATAATAAGGATTTCCTTATAGTTGGTTTACATATTTTAATAATTGGTTAATAATTGTTTTCCAATTTATTTCTTATATTCTAGACATGATGATTGTCAAAACATCGGCTAATTGCCAATTGATTCAAATTTTATGAAATGGGAAATAATAAGGATTTCCTTATAGTTGGTTTATATATTTTAATAACTGGTTAATAATTGTTTTCCAATTTATTTCTTATATTCTAGACATGATGATTGTCAAAACATCGGCTAATTGCCAATTGATTCAAATTTTATGAAATGGGAAACAATAAGGATTTCCTTATAGTTGGTTTACATATTTTAATAATTGGTTAATAATTGTTTTCCAATTTATTTCTTATATTCTAGACATGATGATTGTCAAAACATCGGCTAATTTCCAATTGATTCAAATTTTATGAAATGGGAAATAATAAGGATTTCCTTATAGTTGGTTTACATATTTTAATAATTGGTTAATAATTGTTTTCCAATTTATTTCTTATATTCTAGACATGATGATTGTCAAAACATCGGCTAATTGCCAATTGATTCAAATTTTATGAAATGGGAAATAATAAGGATTTCCTTATAGTTGGTTTACATATTTTAATAACTGGTTAATAATTGTTTTCCAATTTATTTCTTATATTCTAGACATGATGATTGTCAAAACATCGGCTAATTGCCAATTGATTCAAATTTTATGAAATGGGAAATAATAAGGATTTCCTTATAGTTGGTTTACATATTTTAATAACTGGTTAATAATTGTTTTCCAATTTATTTCTTATATTCTAGACATGATGATTGTCAAAACATCGGCTAATTGCCAATTGATTCAAATTTTATGAAATGGAAAATAATAAGGATTACTTACTTTAATAATTTAATCAATGTTTATAAATTTATGAATAAAAGATTGTTTTCATATTTATTTATAAATTGGTAAATGACAAATAGGATGTGTGTTGTGGTGCAGTGGATATCAGAACGAGGAATCGGGGAGCCGAGTTCGAATTCCAGTTAAATTCCTTGCATTCACTAACGCGCAAATTAATCCGTCTCTTCCCTCTACTTATGGGTTAAATAACAGGAAAAATTGTGTTCTATAGCCTTGGCTGGCAACCAGTCTACAGCAGAAATTAATGGCAACCTACTGCAGGATAATCTTCTGCCCAGTCAGTCATGTCTCTTTCGAGACATGATCGCTAAACGTGTGTATCACGTATGGCACTTAACTTACTGAATGAATATAATATTTGGAATCATTAAGGCTTTTACTGGTAATAAAGTACGGGATCGGTTTATATTGTTATGAAGTAATAAACTGATCCCCCACTAATTACTACTTGATAATATAATACATCTATTCCTCCTCTACCTATGAGTCAAATAACAGGACAGATTGGGTTCTATAGCATTGGCTGGCAACCAGTCTACAGCAGAAAGTAATGGCAACTTACTGCGGGAAAATCTTCTACCCAGTCAGTCATGTCTCTTTCGAGACATGATCGCTCAAGCGTCTATCACGTATGGCACTTAACTGACTGACTGAATATAATAGTTGGAGACATAATTAAAACTTCTACTCGGCACAAAGTGGAGGATCGGTTTTCTATTGTCATGTAGTAATAAACTAATCCCCCACTAATTACTACTTAGTAATATAATACATCTCTTCCCCCTCTAGCTATGAGTAATAGGACAGATTGGATTCTATAGCCTTGGCTGGCAACCAGTCTCCCACAGAAAGTAATGGCAACTTACAATGGGGATAATCTTCTGCCCAGTTAGTCATGTCTCTTTTGAGACAAGATCGCCCAAAGAGTGTATAACGTATGGCACTCAACTGACTGATTGACTGAAATGATAAATATTTCATTAGTTCTAATTGTATTAGATTTTAGAATGTTGTAAATATCAAATTATTCTTGTAAACAAACAATCTATTAAATAGTGTTTAAAATATTTTCATTGCCAATTCTCAAGAAAAAAATAAAGGTAAAAATTTAGGTTTTATTACAATTCTAATCATTGCTTTTTAAAATAATAAAAAATGTAGAGAAGTGAAGGTAGTTAAATTAATAGCGGTGTCATGGGAAAAACCGTTCATTTGACACTATGTCTTATGGCGGGCACGTTTATCTGTTATAGT
Organism: Ascarosepion bandense; assembly: GCA_037127315.1. Taxonomy (NCBI): domain Eukaryota; kingdom Metazoa; phylum Mollusca; class Cephalopoda; order Sepiida; family Sepiidae; genus Ascarosepion; species Ascarosepion bandense. Next base: position 164,688 of record JBBBDQ010000329.1, on the reverse strand, counting down.
GCCCTATCTACGTTGGAATGAACTCTTCCTCTTTCATAAATACTAACCTGCGAGACTTCCTAAGGGAGGCAGTCGAGACGCAGTCGGACGGACACTTCTATCTGCTGACTAACAACACTCTTATTTTGTATATATGTTCTTTAATTTCAAACACTGGTTCAACCTACTTTTTTCTTTTTGTGTCTTTCTTCCTGGACAGGTAACAACATTATCCATGTTTGCTAAACTTAAAAAATACTGATTAGCCCAATCCGAATCAAGAAAAAACATTATTGCTATTGTTTTTTCTTTTTCTATAGAGAGTATATATTCATTATAACAAGATGAAGGTTTACTTTATGACGAAAGGGGAAACTCGATCTCCTTCCGAGATCATCTTCAATGTAACCGGAAAACTAATGAGCGATAGCAATTTGTCAACCGTTATATTTGAAGCAGGAAAAATGTACAGTAATTTTTAGCAACACAGTTTTCCGGTTACATTTGTTACCATAACTCACACCCTTGAAGATGACCTCGGAAAGAGGTTGAAAGGACTTGAGTACCTTAAGAAATGAATGGAAATAATATCTGTCAACGTTACAGCTCATTTCTGACATCTTTTGATTGTAATACGCGAAAGATTATCCGTGAGTAGGATTTTATTAAAAATAAGCAAACATAGTGTTTGCAATTTATTTAATCTGATATATATATATATATATATTTTTTTTTTTTCTAGACATATGCTATTAAATATAAGAGACAATGAATGTCTATTATGTTTAATCATGAGCCGTTCTAAACGTCGTATTTTTGCTTTAATTTCAGTTGAAAATAAAGACAAAAATTCTCCAACATTTGGATAATTATTTATTGGTTTTCTTCTAAGCTTTCGGCTCACATGAGCCATCTTCAGAGAGGTAGTTTAAACTGAAATATTATAAAATCCACCATCACCGACGATTTTATTTTGTGTTGACATAAAACTCCGCTTGGCAACGGCAATAGTTACCAAAAATAATAAACGCAGTTCTTAAGTTTGCGATGCGGTTTTATGACGTCACACCGCGGGATAGCGCGAAATGACAACAAAACCATCGAGTCATATATATATATATCAGCATGAAGTGTGGGTACAGAAGAATCCAAAGGAGTATCCTGTACATACAGTGGTAGGATAATTCTCTAAGAGAGGCTCTCTCTCTCTCTCTCTCTCTCTATATATATATATATATATAGAGAGAGAGAGAGAGAGAGAGACGAACATAAGAAAAATCAAGGCAGACACGTTATTTCATGGTAAATCGGAATTTTACGCCTATTTCAGGCGAACCATCATCAGCCTCCTTCTTTATTGTACAAAGGATTTTACACGAATGAGATTCACAAAGACCTAAAAAAAACGAATAAAAATAACGGTCGCTCCCTTAAAAGAGAAAATTTAAGAAAAAATACATCAGTTCGGCGAACACACACACTTATTCATACATAAGCATATATATACGCAACATATAATCAGAGGGATACGCGTAGCGGCAGATGTCAACAAAGTTGGATTGCAGAGCCGTAGATTTGAATCGTAAAGAAAGTGGGTTAGGAGAGAGAGAGAGAGAGAGAGAGAGAGAGAGAGAGAGAGAGAGAGCGTTAAAAAGTAAGGGTTTTTATATGTCTATGGTATTGACTTTATATATATATATATATATATATATATAATTTAAGTAAAAGAATCTAAACTTATTTATAAATGGAACTTTGTCTGTGCGTGTATATGTGTGTGTGTGCGCGTGTGCGTGTGTGTGTGTGTGTGTGTGAGTGTGTGCGCGCGCGCGCGCATGTGTGTGTCCGTTACCTAGACTCAGAAACGGCTGAACCGATTTTCTTGAAAATTTACACAGTTGTACTAGAAGCGTCTGTGAGAGTTCTTAGCTAGGTTTTGTGTCGAGGTACCCCCGATAAATATCGAAAATCGATAATCGAAAAAATCGGGTTATAGAAAGAGTGGTCCGAGTTTAATCAAATTTGATGCACTCATAGACAAAGACATAAGAAACGATATTCGGAAGTTTCAAGGTTGCAGTTCTTACAATAGTGCAGAAAATCGATAATATTATATATATATATGTATATATATGCATATATATATATATATCTTGCCTTATATATATATATATATATATATATATATATATATATATAAGGCAAGATGTTTGTGTGTGTGTCTGTTAATCTGTCTGTATGTCCTTTATACAAATCCGAATTTTTTATCCGATTCTCTTCAAACTTCACACAAATATTCTTTAGGCTGAGTCTGAGCTCCAGGAGTTACAGGTTATAGGGGGTGTCAGGAAGTGGGCCAGAGAAGGATGAGAATACTGATGAAAGTGAAATGGACAAAGAAAGGAGCATGAGAGAGAAGATGCAGGTTAGTGAGATAGGAGATGACTATTGACTTTACATTTAAATTCTTGGAGATTGTAGTTGTCGGGGAAGCAAGATAATGGAAGGGTATTCCACAGGCGAGAAATGCGACAAAAGAAGCTGTTGGAGTAGAATTTGCGTTTACAATTTATTGGTTTCACAGTAAAAGGGTGGGACCTTGTTGCTAATCTTGTCGCTCGAGTAAATTCATATATAGGGGGCACCAGTAAGCTAAGTTCATCGGAGCAGAAGCCATGAAAGTATTTGTAGAAGAGACACAGGGAAGCCACATTGCGCCGGTGAGAAAGTGACTGCATCTGAGCTTCCAAGAAATTAACCCTAATTCTATAGTAGAGTTAATTTCTTATGTTTTCTTTTTTTCTTTTTGAGTTTTCTTTTCTTTTTCTTGATTTCTTATTTTCTTTACTTTTCTCCTCTTTTCTTTTCTTTTTTCTTCTTTCTTTATTAAACCTTTTACTTTGTACGGGAAATTTTTCCAAAAACGGAAAAGGAAGTGATGCATCATTTTTAATTAAAAGCGTTTACCCTCATTTTCAGCTATCTGATTAATGTAAATGTTGAATACTAATTGCTCCATTTTTATATTGGGTCCTGTAACTTGTTTTACATTAAATGTTTTGAACGTTGCAATTATATTCCTCATTCCTTTTAACATTTGGATATATATATATATATATATATATATATATATATATATATATATATATATAAGTAGGTCTAAAACGTCGCACTATTATTTGAATCGAAGAAAGAAAGGGTTTTTAAGAGATTATGAATCTTAAAAGAAAAAATAGGTCAAGGTCACCCATTAGAAAAACTCCCTGGAGGTCAGAATGTTTTCTGTTTCTCAAATCAACTGCTTAAGAAATTAACTCATGCGTGATAGACGAGCATGAAAACGCGTAACCGTGTTTGGATATTTCGTACTGAGTGGGCGAGACCGGAAGTTCGTATTGTCGACACAATTAAAAGCGACAAGATTTTTACAAAAGGGAAAAAAAAGAAATCATCTTTTATTTCCTAAAGGCGTAGGTGGATGACAGCTGTCTTCGCCATTGGCAATACTTTTTTTTTTTTTTGTAGAATAGACCGGAAATAAAGCACTGTCAATAAGAGGTTTGTTGAAAAGAAATAATATGTGCCGTGTTTTCTGGCTCTTAGCGGAGAATGTTTGTATGACTAAGAATAATAGAAATACAAACCCTTGGACAAGAAGCATTTCAACAATTGCTTTGAATTGTCAGGTTTTAAAGAAAGACCATTACGTCATTATCAGTCTAAATAATAATAATAATTATTATTTTAATACTAACCTGGGTTTTTTTCTACATAACTCGAGGTTAATGCGAACGTTCAAACAGTTTTACTTCTATGATAAAAAAGATTAGATGATTCTACACCCCAGAATTCGTGGGTGGTGAACATACTTGCCATTTAATTAATGCATAAAGAAATGAGATACCTATGTTTTTTAAAAATCAAAAAATCTTTCTTGAAGCTTTTTTGTTTTAATTTCAAGCTAATAGATTAATAGATTAAATTTAATATTTCCAATAAGCAAAATATTTTGCTGTATCAGCGATTTCAAAAAAAAAAAAAAATTATAGTCAATTTAAATCAGTTTTGAAACTGATTTAAATTGACTATTTTTTTTTTAATCGCTGATTTTAGCGCCGTTTTTAGCCATCTGTCACTACAATGTCATTGAGTTTATTTAAGAAAATATTTAAAAAATAAATATACTTTTCTAAAACTTTATTTGCGCAATGTTATCTGATTTATGTTGAATTAATTTGATTGGAAACAAATATTATTTACTTTTAGATTAAAATATCGCACATGTGCAAAAATACCAAAATTCTTTTTGAAATATTGGGAGTCGCTGAATTGTAGTAAGCTTTTTCGGGCGGACCTGAAGGAGACTACCACCACCTTTAAATTTGTTGTTTTACATTTTTTTTTCAGTGCAATCTTATCGATTTAAACCCTAAACTTTCCAATTAACAAAAAAAAAAAAAAAAAAAAAAAAAATTTGCAAAATTGCAATACAATTTTAGGGTTGGGGGTCAGTTTTTCATACAACCTTATAGTAAATCGATCCTGTGCAATTAACTTTTTTGCTTGCGCATATTCAACAACTGAATCCTTTGCGAAAATTTTGAATAAAGCCATTCTTGGAGTTTCCCAGGAAGATGCCATCGTAAGAAATAAATAAAACATGAAAAAGACAAAAACAAGAGCAACAACTCGTCCCAAAAAAGTCAAAACAAAGCGACCCCAACGAGAGTGATTCCATAATGGAGGTTCAGTTTACTATAACATTGTATGAGAAACTGATCCCCCCGACTAAAATTGTTTAAATATTGAAATTTTTCCGAATTTCTTTCGATAGTCGGAAACTTTACGTAATAATTGATAAGACTGCGCCGAAAAAAGTAAAAAAAAAAAAAAATGAAAAACAACAAATTTAAAGGTGGTGGTAGTCTCCTTCAGGTCCGCCGCTTTTCCATTTATGTTTAATAAATATAGTTTTCATTTAATAACAATATCACTTAACCGGTACAGATTAATACAAAATTTTAAAAGACTTAAAGTTTTATAAATTATTGTAATTAAAATTTAAAAAATATAAATCAATTCATGCAAAAATTCATTATTTATTTTAAAAAATGCTTTAAGACAATTAGTGTCTATAATATATATTATTCATAAAAGCTATTAAAAACTTTTCTAATTAAATAATGCTTTAGTTCTATTGCATTTTTATTTTGTGATATACAGTAGATGCTCTTAACTGGGGGTCGTGTTTAACATAAAATAAAATAAAAATTTAATTTAAATTCTCCAAGATATTCAGCGTAGAACATTAAGCGGAACGAAAATTAATTTTTCGAAATTTCTTAAAATGAAAATTTTCGTAAATTAAGAAATAAAAAGATTTTTTCACCAAAATTTGATACAAAAGAAACATTTTTAAAATAATTTCATTCATTTGTGAATAAGTCCTGAAAATTTCATTAAAATCTGGCAATTATTTGGTTTTTGCAAAAATTTCCAAATCAGTGTTTTTCACCGTTAAAAAGACGTAAAATTTTTCTATATTAGTTTTTTGATTTGTGGTAAACGCAAGAAAAACAAGATTCTGAATAAAATTTTTGAACGTTCCAAAAAAGTTAAAAAGTAATTTGATCATTTCTCACAGGAATAATAAAGATTTTAACGGTAAAACTTTGTTTATTGTGTTTAGTGCTTTTTTATTTTCTTTTTTTTCTTTTTTTTTCTTGTATGCTCATTTTTTAACGAATCTTTGGAGGCAGGGCCGTAGCTGATGCTAAAAAAACACCGGGCACAGAGAAAATTGCCCGGATTTATTAGTTGACAATGTGATGACGTCATCAGTGTCATCCGTTTCCAGAAACTATGATTTTTGCGGATGTTTTTCGGCTATTCCAATGGAAATTAGGCACAGAACGTGAACGAAAGCAGGAAATCGGGTTCGGACTTTCTGAGTATAACCTGTCTTTTCTCCCAAAATTAATAAATAAACAGATTTTTACTGCGTTCATTCGGGTGTTTTTTTTTCGTTTTTCTTTCTTTCTTTCTTTCTTTCTTCGTGAATTGTTTAGTTTGATTTCTGACGAAGACATTTTTCCTTGCCCGGATTTTCACTATGATTGCACGGATCGGCCCGGACCCGTGCCCGGTGTGCCCTGCCCTAGTTAGATACGGCCATGTTTGGAGGTATTGCGTAGGGAGCTGGTTAATGTTTCTTTAATTCGGCCTTGTGTCAGACTTAACTGAACTCCCTACAGCTTACAAGTTTTATGCAGAATTATCATCATTTGAATTATTAGAAGGTTGGTTGTCGGCAGGATGGAATACGTGGAATTGTGTGGAATAGCGTAAGAAGAATAAAATTCACATTTTGCATTTTAAAATATAAATTTAATAAAAGGAAAGAATAACACAAGTTGTGGAAGCTAATGGTCAATTAGAAACATTATTAAGAAGTTATGAGTAGAGTTCATGTTCAATGATAAAGTTGAGTTAAGGGTATCGAGAGTTCGTTCAAAATGTTCGTAGTATCAATTGTTGAAAGAGATAAGGAGAAAAGGTCAGGTTGCACCTTGTTCTCTATCTCCGGGTCGATTTGAAGTTGGTTACATTTTAGTTCTTTCGTCTCTCGGCTCCAATCTGTCTCTCTTGACTGACGCCGAGGTCATTTATATAGTCTTTTGGAATCTCGCACTGGATCGCCAACTCCTTCCAAGTTTTACAAGTCGCCCCCATTCGTCAAAAATCATTTTAACACCTACTTGCGAAATCTGGTTTCGACTTTTTCATTAAGCAGTTGGTCAATTCCTTTTCTATTTGGGAAAACCAGGCTTTCACACGTCGTTGTGAATTTTTGTAAAAATGAGGAAGAGAGTTGATTTAATTAATTTCTTATCCGCTACAGAAGTACCTCTCTGATCAGGAGAGAAAAGTTTCAATAAGAAGAAAATGCACTGAGAATGCGCTAATCTCGCACCTTTCGACAATATACATTTAAGACCATGACTATACTTAACATCACCGATCACCACAAAGACAATAGCAACACAATGAAGTATACGAGATTAAGAAGAAAATAAACAAATAAACCGAGACATTCTCGGAAGAGGCTAATTTAATATCCAACATCAACGGCACTAATGTATATATACGAATGTACCTATGCCGTCAGAAATGACGACAAAATATTTGAGAGGGTTTTAAGAGCTGTTTCCTCATAGGTTTTCCCCTCGAGTCGTGACAGGAGGGAATATATATATATATATATATATATATATATATATATATATATATATATATATAAACTTATTTATAAATGGAACTTTGTCTGTGTGTGTGTGTGTATCTGTTATCTATAGACTCCGAAACGGCTGAACCAATTTTCTTGAAAATTTACACAATTGTACTATATAAAGGGACATGATTAACTGGGCAGAACATTATCCCGCAGTAGGTTGCCATTGCTTTCTGCGGTAATAATGTAATATATCTCTTCCCCCTCTAGTTATGAGTCAAATAACAGGACAGATTGGGTTCTGTAGCCTTGGCTGGCAACCAGTCTACCACAAAAAGCAATGGCAACCTACTGCGGGATAAACTTCTGCCCAGTTAGTTGTGCCTTGAAAGAGACATGATTGCCCAAAGCATGTATCATGTATGGCCCTTAACTGACTGATTATGCATAGGGACTGAGAATTGTTGGAGGGTGTGAAGTGGGGGGGGTGCATGGATGAAAAAAAATTCTTGTTTTGCTTTTCATTGATTTATTGCCATTATTTGGATATGCTTATTTGCAGTTTATTTCTTTATCCATATTTAATTGACTTCATTTGAATGAAATTTCAGAGAGAATTTTATCATATATTAAGCGGTATCATAGTAATCATGGTTTTGGAAGTGCCAGATGTTGATATTGGTATTATTTGGTTAGATTTATTTAAAGTAATACTAAACAGTAAATATGAATGTAGGTTAGGTAATTAAAGAGTCGGGGATGTTTTTAGGTTTGTTAATCATTTCAGTTTTGTTTTGTTTTGTTTTTTTTTGTGGAATTTTGTTTGCGTATAGGATAAATGTAAACTTAAAGATTTATCGAATAATAAGAATAGCGAATAATTTTGGTATTTGTCTATATTTCTGAGATGAGATAGTATTTACATTATTCAGACTATTGTCCTCGTCTTTGTTGCCATTTGTACGACATTTTCGCTGTTGTACGCTCGGGCCTTCTTTAGGTGCTAGGAATTTCGAACTGAATTCTTTATTACGATCACTGGGGTATATCATTCTCGTTCCTTGTGTGAAGCTTCTTTTGGTAGTCATGAGTTATCTCTCTCTCTAAGTTACTTGTTCACCACTGCTGTAGCCTGATATTGAACTCACAACTCTTTAGGTAAAGTCACTGGAACTAACCAAAATCTATATTCACTGGGCCATGTGTGCATAAGGATGACGACAACTGAATTTATGGGATTTATAAACCTACTCTTCAGTAACTTTTTTTTTTTCAATCAGAGTTGATATTGCAAATAATTTTTTTTTCTTTTCTTAGGAAAAAATCTTACATAAAAGATTCTATAAGTAATAAGTTAGGCTAATTTTTGGCACTAGTATAGGTAAATGATAGATTTTGGTTGAGTATACATGTAGGTATTAGTTAAAGGATTAGTAATGTTATGGAATTAACAATAAAAAAAAACAAAAAAAAAAACGTATGAATCATTTGAATTAAAGTATGTAAAAAAGAGACCAGCTTCTTCTTCTATGTGCCCTGTCCCTTCAGGACATAGGCGATCATGGTTCTCCACGTCTCCCTATCTTTTGGGATTCTTAGTATGTTTGCTCCTGTTACTCCTGGCAACCCCTATTCCGTCATCCACCTGATCAGGCCCTGCAAATATGTTATCCACTGCCTTCCTCTATCTCTTTTTCCTTCTATCTGGCCAGTCGGTATCAGGTTCTCCAAGTTAAAAATCCAGGGGAAGAAGTAACCGAAATTATAATCGGATGAAGTAAAAAGGCACGAGTATATCGGAGGGGAGTGGAAAAGGCCCTTTCTCATTAGCTGATGCAGACGGATATACGTGGGTCATTCAATAAATAAGGTGAATTTTTCACATACAAATAGAAGCTTACTTATTTTTCAGCGTGGTCTCCCAGCAGTGTCACACACTTTTCCCATCTGTGCACAAGCTTCTGTATTTCCTCAGTGTAAAAATCTTTGTCTCAGCCAATCACTCACAGCACTTTTGACTTTGTCACTTTCAAACTTCGTGCCTCTCGTGAATGCTTTCAAGGGACCAAACAGGTGAAAGTCTGAAGGGGCAAGGTCTGGGCTGTAAGAGGGATGAGGGAGCAGTTCCCAGCCCAGCTCGTTGATGGTCTGCATCGTTTGGGCTGCTGTGTGAGCTGACCTTCGAGTAGGCAAGGTCATCATGGACAATTTTGTGTACTGTCCCAACAGATAGGCTCAAAGTCCTTGCAATGTCATCTACTGTCACCCTTCTGTCAGACTGAGGTCGTTGACTGATTCGATCACCCCAGGAGACCTCACTTCTGTAGGCTTCCCAGGCCTGTCTTCATCCTCAACACTGCTCCAACCTTCTTTAAACAATTTAGCCCATTTGTAGACATTTTTTTGGCTGAAACATGTGGCACCACTTGGTCAGCCATCTTTGTTAATCTCCAAAACTCTCAAAGTTTTTTTTTAATCTGCAAAAAAAAAAAATAAATCCCTTTGAACAAGAAGTAAAGGAAAAAAAAAAAAGGGGAAAAAAAAGCTTCTATCTGTATTAGAAGTTTTTATTCAGGGAGGTTCACCTTATTTATTGAATGTCCCTCATATTTCAGTAAAAACAGTCAGGCACCTAGCTTTTTTTTAATGTCGAGGTACATAGCATGACACTTTCAAGGCTTGTCCAAAGTCAGGTCAAGATTGCTATTTGAGATGATATGATGCAAAACCCAAAATCGGCAGTGAGGACAGTACATCACTGAAGATCACTTTTGATGTATCTAAAATTTATTATGAAACTATATATATATATATATATATATATATATATATATATATATATATAGTAATATTTTTATTATAAGTGTTTAAAATAAAAACATTTTTTACTGCAACATGAGCTGTCATGTTTCGGCACTACTTATTAGTACCTCATCAGACAGTGAAATATTTTTCTGTTTATATATATATATATATATATATATATATATATATATATATATTAGTTGTTTGAATGGTTTATGAGGCATGGTATCACTGCACAGGATTTTTCATGTTTTGGAGCAGAACTGCTTCTCTTCAAGTGATATGTTGAACTGAAAATAAATGGTTCTGCTCTGAAACATGAAAATTTTTGTGTGGTGACATCATGCTTTTATAACCCATTTTAACAACTATTACAATATAAGGCTCTACTCTGTATCGAGCAATCTTTATGAAAGAGTGCTCAATACAGTGCACTTTATAAAGGTTTTTAATCTATGTAGGATGTGGTTTCCGGCTTTCTCTTTTCCAATCTTTTCACTCCTACGTAGCCCCCTGCGCTTCAGTGGCATTACCGCCTTGCTCGGGGTGATATGATTAAAAAAAAAAATTTTTTTAAAAAAAAGCGTCTGCGAGTGTTCTTAGCTAGGTTTTGTGTCGAGGTACCTCTGATAAATATGGAAAATCGATAATTGAAAAAATCGGGTTATAGAAGGAGTGGTCCGATTTTAATCAAATTTGATACACTCATAGACAAAGACATAAGAAACGATATTCAGAAGTTTCAAGGTTGCAGTTCTTACAATAGTGCAGAAAGTTTGATATCGATACCAGGAAACCAAAATTTGATTTACATCCATTCATTTTTCTTTCAATCTACGGTTTCGCTTTAACTGGAAACAGCTATTGCTTTTTAGTCTTTCGTGGCAACGTCCAAAGAGCCAGGACCATGGATTAGTTTTAAAGCTTTCATTACACTCGAGCAACGCCGATGTTAGAACATGTACAAACTATACTAAAAAATTGTACATTTTGTTTTGACGTTGAAAGAACAATGTCTCATCAGGTAGCTAATAATGATGGTTTGAACGTTGCAAATATTTTTTGATGATTCGAACGTTGCAAATATTTTCGTCGTTCCTTATTCATTTATATATATATATATATATATATATATATATATATATATATAGCCATTCGCAGACAGATCAGTTTCGCTGTATCACAGCTCATCAGTACGGTTAGACAGCCGATTGCCTTTTACCCAGGATTGAAACACGACCGAATTGGCGTCAGTTGGCGATTCTACCTCTGAGCTACGGGCGCTCGGTAGAAGGATGTAGACTTTTTAGAGTGTATATTATCATTATACACGCCCAATAGCTGAGTGTTCTAATTCATTGTTGAATGAACGATGCGTAGATGCCAGAGTATCTACTGTTTTTCAAATCTACCATTATATATATATATATATATATATATATATATATATATATACACACACAACGGGCTTTATTATAACAGAGAGGTTATACATATTCTTCAGTACTCGACGAGATAATTATTGCAAAAAATAAAATAAGGCACTGTCAAAGAGCAAAAACGCAGCAGGAGCTTTCATAACTGGTAGTAAAGAGAATGAACTGAGCCGACACTGCCTAGCTATTGTCTTTCTCTCCATGAGCGTGACAGGAGGAAAATATGTAACACTATTTCTGGTGCCGAGAAAGAGAAGAGATAATTATTAAATATTTTTCTTTTCACTTCATCCACTACAAACTAGGTGAAGGATATTCTAAGAAGACCACCCAATAAAAATAGATAAGTGAAATTACGGCCACAAAAACGAATAACCACTCGAGATAAAAGTTTTTTCATGGCTCTTGAGTGCTGACTACAAATTCGGTCAGAAGGATAATGATTCTTGTCATAAAATTCGGAGTAACTATAATCGCGAAAAGTGAGTTTCTCGGTTATTGTGAAAATTTAACGAGCATTAATTGATATGACAGCTGTCCAAGATTTGATTTGAAACTTGCATGAAAATTGTTGAAAATTTTATGACCCATTATATAGTTTTTCCTTGGACCGAAGCTAGATAAAATCTTACGACGGTTGTATACAAAGCGAGAAAAGCCTAGATAATTAAAAAAAAACTTTTCAGGTAGAGAGATTAAAATGATAAAACACAGATATGAAAAACGACCACACACTAAAGATTCGATGGGAAAGAAATTTTGGAGCGATAATTAAATTTGTCCATTTGTGCTGGACCACGTCCTTCAGATAGTGTCAAGAGGAACTCACACAAAGCAGGAAGGAGACGAGGTTGATCAAATGATCAATGAGAAAGAAGGTCCCGGTTGATCAGGTGACCAAAAGAAGGATCCCAAATTGGTCATTTGAAAATGCTAAGCGTACCCAGAGTGCGTCCCCACTCCAGATGGATGCGAAGCAAGAGTCGGTAGGTTTTCAGAAAATCGAGAGCTGAGGTTGAGTCGACCGGCTACATTGAGATATTCAGGGCGGACTCGGCTGGCGTTCGTCGCCTCCTGGGTCTGGGATGATCACCTTGTGCTAGAGATCCAGCGTGAAAAGGAAAAGTCGACAGACGTGAAGAGATCAGGCGAAGACGCAGTCATGACAGAGACAGATGCAGACCAGAAGACAGTTTGTGCAGATGAAAGAGAACCGGAAGAGACACAGACCGGAGAGACCCGGCGGAGACATGACACACAAGACAGATTTGACACAAAGTAGAGTTGGTTCGACAGTTCGAAAATGAGAGTTGAGTTTTGAGTCGGATCGGTAGCATATATCCTTATTCATTTGTATATATATATATATATATATATATATATATATATATATATATATATACAAATGAACTTAAAGTGTTACATTCTATAGAAGCCGTGGGTTGAAACTATAGTTGTCTGTATGCAAGAGTGATGAACTCTAAGTAAAAAATACTGCACTGAAAGTATATATATATATATATATATATATATATATTCCATTTTTAAACGAGTTATTCCGCTACTCATGGTAGAAACCTGGGTAGCGAAATAACTCGTTTAAAAATTGAAAATATTCAAAAGTTCTACAGTAAAATTGTAACGAACACTTTTTAATACAAATGTGTACTGGTCTAACCCTATTATGACCAAAAACTAAGTAATATATATATATATATATATATATATATATTAAAAAAGGATTAATTCAAAGATGTTGAATGGCCATTTCGATATGAAGATCCCCACGGGGGATAACACATCACCTCAGCAACAGAAAAATCCTTTCAGAAACTGGAGAAAAATTAGTCTACTTTTCCTTTTTAAATAGATTTGCAAAGAAATTAAAAAAAGAAAATAAAGGAAAAGAAAAAGAAAAAGAAAAAGAAAAAGATAAAATCAAATCAAATAAACAAGAAAAGAAAAAATTGACATCGTCTGGGTTCGCAAAAAAAAGAAAGAGAATTGTAACTAAAAATTAACAGACAGCCGTGTATATATATATATATATATATATATATATATATATATATATATATAAGCACATTATCGTTAATTTTATAAACATTTCCTTTTTTTATTGTGGTTCCCAGCTCTGTCGACATCATCAATGCAGAGGATTTCGGCGACTTTCAACCCAAAACGGTTTTGTGATAAATCGAACACGACGAAGGAAAGAACCGAGTTTGGAATGAAATGATTGGCTATCGATCGGCCACGGAGATTTTGGGCGTCAACGCAAAGAACCAGTGTGGGTTCACAAATATATATATATTTGGCAGCAATCTCTCTTTTATGCAGGTTTAATTAAAAATACCAAACAAAGTGTGATGGTTAAGTTTTTATCTAATTTTTCATGTAATCTTATGATTTCTTTTGAGGGCATAAATTACATAAAAATTGTCCAAATGTTTTGTTTATCCGAGCACTTTCGGCTATACTTTTAGCCAATTTCGAGAACGAATTTTATTTTACTTTTAAGAGGATGTAAGTGTTGTTCTGTATAATGTGGAGTAGTGGTGGGTGTTATGTACCGAACACTTTAAACATTTTGTTATGGCGATCGTAGTTAATGTTATTAACGGTTTGGTTTTTCGTTTTTATTAATGAGGCCTTCATTGTTGTTAGTCATTTTTTTTGTATGCAGATGATGCTATGATATATGATGATATGATGATTTTTATATGATGATGCTATGATATATGATGATATGATGATTTTTATATGATGATGCTATGATATATGATGATATGATGATTTTTATATGATGATGCTATGATATATGATGATATGATGATTTTTATATGATGATGCTATGATATATGATGATATGATGATTTTTATATGATGATGCTATGATATATGATGATATGATGATTTTTATATGATGATGCTATGATATATGATGATATGATGATTTTTATATGATGATGCTATGATATATGATGATATGATGATTTTTATATGATGATGCTATGATATATGATGATATGATGATTTTTATATGATGATGCTATGATATATGATGATATGATGATTTTTATATGATGATGCTATGATATATGATGATATGATGATTTTTATATGATGATGCTATGATATATGATGATATGATGATTTTTATATGATGATGCTATGATATATGATGATATGATGATTTTTATATGATGATGCTATGATATATGATGATATGATGATTTTTATATGATGATGCTATGATATATGATGATATGATGATTTTTATATGATGATGCTATGATATATGATGATATGATGATTTTTATATGATGATGCTATGATATATGATGATATGATGATTTTTATATGATGATGCTATGATATATGATGATATGATGATTTTTATATGATGATGCTATGATATATGATGATATGATGATTTTTATATGATGATGCTATGATATATGATGATATGATGATTTTTATATGATGATGCTATGATATATGATGATATGATGATTTTTATATGATGATGCTATGATATATGATGATATGATGATTTTTATATGATGATGCTATGATATATGATGATATGATGATTTTTATATGATGATGCTATGATATATGATGATATGATGATTTTTATATGATGATGCTATGATATTTGTGTTGTCAGTAGTTATGTTCCGGATAGGGTTTGGTAAGTCTCCATGTGTGTTTAAATGAGATCGAATTGAGTTCCATTGGGAGATATGTAGCGTGTGTGCATATATATATATTGTTAAATATAACAGACAATAAATGTCTATTATGTTTAATCATGAGCCGTTTTAAACATCGTATTTTGGCTTTCATTTTTGGAGAAAATAAAAGCAAAAATTGTCCAACATTTGGATATTTTTTTTATTAAGCTGGTTCTAAGCTTTCGGCTCACATGAGCCATCTTCAGAGAGGTTACAGGGACGTTAACATAAAGACATCCACCATCAAAGATGATTTTATCTTGTGTTGACATTGCTATAAGTCACTGAATAGCAGACACAGGTCGTAAATTACTAATGCGGTTCTATTTCGTCACATCACGTGAGAGACCGAAATTTAACAACAGCAATCCCTCTTTTATGCATGTTTCATTAAAGACTGACAAGTCACTGCGATTAAGCCTTTCATTAAATTTTTCTTGCATTCGTACAATGGATTTCTTTACTGGATATAGTGTGTAAAAACAGTCTAGATGATCTGCAGATTCGAGAGCTTTCGGTTAATTTGTTAGCTATTATCAAGGATGTTTTTTGTTTAACTAAGGTAAGTTTTTAATTTTCGAACACGGTGAGCATGTTGTAGCCATTTTTATAATTGATATTATTGAGAATTGGCTTCCTTATTATTATTGCTTTGTGTATATATATATATATATAAGTACGTATATTTTGGCAGCATCTTTTCTTTTAAACACGTATTTCCCCTCTATGCGCCATGCTCCTTTATGTTGATCATGGCTCTCTACAACTTCCTACCATTTGTAACTCTTAATAAATTCTGTCTTTGTTATCTCCACTAAACCCTGATATATATCTCAGACATTGGGCACCTTAGCATGGTGTAATGGCTAGTAAGCTTGTCTCGCTAGAACAAGTTACAACTGAGTAGTGAGTTCGATTCTCACTGGGTGTCCCTTACTTTCGGCCTTGTGCCACATCTAATCAGACATTTAAATTATACAAAAGGTGTGAATGGAATATTGTTGTTGCATCTCGTTTGGTGCATCTATGTATTTAGAGATTCTTGAAATTCAAAGAAGAATCTGCAATGTTATCAGTCCTGTTCTGGCTTCTCGTCTTCCTGGTGTAGCATAGATTCTTACATATTTTTGCTATAAATATTTTCATGGTAATTGTTCTCAGGAGCTTTCCTCTTTTGCGTGTCGACTTTACAAATTTAAGCGCAACTAGGTTTCATCATTATACAGCTGAAACGGCTCTGTGCAACCGTAAGTTCTATGCCAATAGTTTTTTCTCTGGCGCTTCTTGTGCGCCAGTCAATTTGAATCTTCAAATGCTTAAATGAAATGTCAACCATCATCATCTGTGTTCTTAAATCCTGTTCTTTTATTGCCCTTTCTCCTTAATAAAGATTTCTCTCAGATTATTTCACACTTAGTAACCCCTTGTGTCTTATCGCTTTTATCACCTTGATTGGGGTGAAATGATTACGAAAATATCTTTGGAAATTAAAAGCCCACATCTACAAACGTGGTAGAGACTTATGTTGGGACAGCCCTTTAAACTTACTCATAATATACAGAAAGAAAAATTTAATTTTACAAATGTCACCCTAAAGAAAAAAAAATAAAGAAAAATAAACGATACCTAAGTTTTAAAATGAAAAATAAATGAGGTTTTTATTCTAGTTTTAATTTCAAACTAATATAATAGATTTAATATTTCCAATGAGCAAAATATTTTGCTGTATTTCAAAACTAATTTAAATTGACTACAAATAGTTTAATTTTTTTTAATCACTTAATTTAGCCATCTGTCAGTATAGTGTCATTCACTTTATTAAGTTTAATATTTCTAATTAATAAGCAAAATATTTTGCTATATTTTTTAAAAAAATTGTTACTGACTTGGGGAGTTTTTTTTTTTTTTTGTTAAAATAGTTAACTAGCCACATTTTTTAGTCATCTTTTAATTGTAATCTCTCTTTAAAAAAATCTTACAAAAATACTATATTTTTCTGAAACTTTGAAGAATATTATTAACTGATTTAAAGAATAATTAATCTTATTTTTAAAAAAATAGGTTTAAAATAACACAGAAATACGTTTTAAAACTGTAGCTGTGTTTTTAACTCACAGCAGCAATGTTCATGCGATTGACGAGTGATGACAAGTGTTGATAGAGGGTTTGACAAGTTTAGTGTTGTTGCATAGAGACTTTATCTGCTAAAACAATTGAAGAACATTTTGAGAAAATGATGGGTGAGCACCTTTTTTTGTTTTTAACATAAATGTTACTCAGGGATCTTAAAAATGTCGGGAAAAATTCCCCGTAATCTAATTTTAGGAATGTTGACTTTAAATTTACTATAGTTATCACACTTATTTTCTGATAATGTCGTGTATGGTCAATCTCTCTCTCTCACAAAAATTTAAATGCAAAATTTTAAAGTTTATAATATGTTATTGTAATTATTTTCACAAAAACAAAAACAATTCTTGTAAAAAGTCATTATCCATTGAAGAAAAAACCTTTTAAAGACAATAGTGTCCTTAATAAATCTTATTCATAAAACAAAAGTTTTTTCTAATTAATTTAATTAAATAATGTTGTAGTTTTATTAGATTATTTTATTTCATAACTTCGAGCAGATTTTCGGGAAAAAAATCATAACTTACATTCTCCAAGGAGATTTGCTTTTTACAATTAAAATTTAATTTCTTGAAATTTCATGAAATTAAGTAGATAAATCCTGAAAGCTTCATTAAAATCTTACAAATATTTGATTTTTCCAAGAATTTTCCAAAATCAATGTTTTTTACTTTAAGAAAAAAAAAAAAAAAGAAAAAAAAAGAAAAAAGCCACTAAAATAACAATAGTAGATATTAGGCCAACCATTGACACACTAAATAAATAAATAAATAAAAGGGCGAACCTGAAGGAGACTCCGATCACCACCTTTCAATTTGTTGTTATTCAGTTTTTTTTTTAACTTTTTTCAGCGCAGTCTAATCAGTTATTACAAAATAAATTTGCAAGCATTTTAAGATTTAAACAATTTTTTTTTTTGGGGGGGGGGGGGGATCAGTTTCTCATACAGCGTTATAGTAAATCGATCCACCATTTTGGAACCACTCGCGTTGGGGTCGCTTTGTTTTGTTTCTGTTGGGACGAGTTGTTGCTCTTGTTTTTGTCTTTTTCAAGTTTTCTTTAGTTCTTTACGATGGCATCTTCCTGGGAAAATCCAAGAATGGCTTTATTCAAAAATTTTGCAAAGGGTTCAGTTGTTGAATATGCGCAAGCAAAAAAGTTAATTGCACAGGATCGATTTACTATGAGGTTATATGAAAAACTGAGCCCCCACCAAATTGTTTAAATGTTGAAATTTTTACAAATTTTTTTGTCAATCGGAAAATTAAGGGTGTAATCGATAAGATTGCACTGAAAAAAGTAATAAAAAAAAAATGAAAAACAACAAATTTAAAGGTCGTGGTTGTCTCCTTCAGGTTCACTAATAAAAGCCATGCTGTTTTACGAGAATAATAATAACACATACATGAAGTATACACACAACTTGACAAGACAGATGCACGTGAAATCAGATTAAGCAATGTAAAACAAACACAAAAATAAATAATACCAGAATATTCTTTTCTGATGAAGCTTTAAAAAAGCAAAATATCTTAACTCTTTGTTGCATGTTGGTTACAATTGTAACTGATATGCGACAAAGGTCAGAGAAAGGTGACAATCGTAACCAATATGCAACAAAGGGTTAAATTTATGTTTCCTATTTATTTCTTGTTCCATCATTGTCAGATCCATTTAATAAATATACATATTATCATCCTACATCTATAGCATGACTTGAAGTTTCATGCTCTATGCAATCAACAGGTGCATATAAACTGAGTCTTGAATTTTTGGTTTTTCTCTTGTCTAAAGTAGTTACATATTATACTGCTCAGATGGTATTTTTTAATTGCATAATTTGATTTGAAATAAAACATGAAATTGGAAAGTAAAATCTTAAAAGTTAAATTAATTAAAATCTAAATAAGTAGAATATTTTTGGGGCAAAGGAGATACATTTTTGGGCTTACAAATCAAGTGGGATTAGATGTTTTTATTTTAGAGGAAAAGATATAGCTCTCTAGAGAGGAAAATTAAATAAAAACAGTTACCACTTCTGCGATTTATGCATTGCTCTTCAGCAATTAATTGAGTTCTTTCGGTGACTGGCGTGTGTATGCACCACTTATATATAACACGCTAAAATTTCCCTTCTCTGATTTCACATGCCTATGGCTTAGGGGTTAGCAACTTTGACCAACAGCAAATTGGTTGAGTTTCGATCCCGGCCAGAAACAAGTGGATGTCTAACCACAATGATGAGCTGAGATACAGCAAAACGGACTTGTATGTGGATGATGAACATATATATATATATATATATATATACACACACACACACACACACACACACACATATGTCAATCAGTCAAGTGCCATGCATGATACATGCTTGGGCAATCATGTCACTTTCAATCCATGACTGACTGGGCAGAAGGTTTTCCTAGAGTAGGTTGTTATTACTTTCTGTGATAGACTAGATGCCAGCCAAGGCTATGAAACCCTATCTTGCTATTTAACCCATAGCTGGAGGAAGAAGAGGGATTAATAGCTTTCCTAATGGTATTTGCACATAAGTCAATGAAATGAATTCAACTGGAATTTGAACTCGGCTCTCAGATTTCTTGTTTTGAGTCAATATCCACTACACCACAAAACACTTCGCGCGCGCGTGTGTGTGTGATAAATATAGCAGACCGTAAAACTATATTTTATGGGTTAAAGTGCTCAATATCCAAGATGGAGTGTATGGAAATATAAAATTGAACATTGAAGTCAGGCAACGATGATTGCATTGAAACTCTGGGTGTTGAATTCCATAGCGGTTTGATTTAAACTTTATGAAATAGTCAATAATAATATTTTCTTATAGCTAGTTCAGTTAATTTTATTTAGTAAATGTTTTTAAATTATTTTTAAATAAATACACACACACATAATTCATGTGGAGAAGTTTGTCACATAGCTGAACAGAGTTATACTGACTTATTAACACTTTTTCTCTATATCAAGCACTTTATGATAAAAACCTGCTTGCCAAAAATGCCTGTCAGTAAACCACTAAGCACCATCCCAATTTGACACAATCATATCATATAATATATATATATATATATATATATATATATATATATATATACACACACACACACACACACACACAAGGTGTCCATAAAGTTTGTGTGCACTTTAAAAATTTATAACGTTATTTGTATTTGTGATAGAATAATTTGTAAAAAGGATTAGAAAGAAGTAAATCTATATTTTTAAGGTTTTATTGAAATTTTATTTAAGTTTGCACATGTCCTCCATCATTAGCAATACAAAGGGTAATACGATTTTGCAGTTCAAGGAAAACATTTGCCAACTGATTTACAGTAATGCCTGAAATCACATTAGTATCAATAACCATACTTCAAACTAGATACATTAAACTTTATAACATTTTTCACAGATTATTTCTGTCACAAATAAAGTTATAATTTTTTTTAAAAGTGCACAAGAACTTTATGGACACCCCATGTTTGTGTGTGTGTATATATATATATATATATTATTTATTCAAAAATTATAACGTTATAATATCACTACAAAAGTGGATATTTTGTTTCGACACTACTTGTGTCTTATCAAGTAATGAGGTTTATATTTCGAATTAAATTAATGTTATAATTATATTTATATATTAATATAAACCTCATCACTTGATATTACACAAGTAGTGTTGAAACAAAATATCCACTTTTGTAGTGATATTATAACATATTTATGTTATAATTTCTGAATAAATATTATTAGCTCTACTTTGTACTGAGTACTTTTTTTAAGAATAGTGTTTCTTTGGATATGGAATATTATTCTATCCATACCTACCCTATACTTGCACACACACACACACACACACACATACATATATATATATATATATATATATATATATATACACACACACACACACAGGTGCCCAGTGGGAAGACGAGAGATTTCTTTATAAAAATCATGGAAGGGATTTTGTGTTTTCTAAATTCTGCAACTCTGGGATTTATGTAAGGACAATCTTCAGTCAATAAGTAAGGCTACATGTGTTTATACTTTTACTGCATAGAAAACGTGGCCGATGCCCCTATAGAGTAATAATATCAACACACAATATATCAAACCTGCAAAAAAAATATATCAAACCTTTAAGAACATTTTAAAAAGACCTATTAGAATGTTTCTCAAATGGAAGTTTCATGAATGGTTTTAAAAAGTTTCAGTTAATAACAGGAACAAATTTCAATGAAAATAAAAAAAAATCTTTTAATTCAAAAAGTAAGCCTTCTTGAAAGAAATAGAAAATTTGGATGAAAAAGGCATTTTGGATTTTGAATTGTAATTTTTACTTAAAGTAAAGTATTTTTTGTTTTCTTTTTCTTTTTTCTTGGTTTATTTTCATTCCCAGTCGGGTTTGACCGCTTCCTGAAGAGAAAAAAAAAAGAGAAAGGAATTTATTAGTTGAGATGTTAGAATGATTTTCCACTTTTATTTGCTTTCACATTCACAATACTTCATAAAAGATAACTCCTTCACAAGTTTTCATCATTACAGTAGATTTATATATACTTGTAAAATCCACCACTCTCATTTAATTTACAAGGCAGAATCAAACATTTTCATTCTTTCAGTAATGCTATCCAACCAGATTGGAGAGAGTAAGAGAGAGAAAGAGTGTAAATGACACAGGCAGAAAGAAAGAGACTAATTGACAGAGAGAAGGGGAAAGAGAGAAAAAGAAAGAAAGAGGGACATACAGAAAGAAAGAATAATAAAAATATTATAAATGAAACTTTTCTAATTCTTTTTATATCAATATGTATGGGGGAGGGGGACAAGAAGCCCTTAAAAAGATGAAGATGGAAAGTGGGTTGGGCTGAAAATATTTCAGCTTGAACCTGCCATACCAATTCCATGGAGTTGAATCACCCTCATTTCTCCAATGTTTCAAATATCAGGAAAAAGTATAACTCAAACTCAGTTTTTTCTCCCCCAACTTAAGAACTGCTACATGGGTGTTTCCTATAACAATATGATATTGATCTCTTCAAATCAATTGTTATCTATCCTCCTTATCCTCACTTCCTACCACGGTGTCTTTTATGCATGTCACACACTTCATTGCTATCATTTTAACAGTAACATCTTTCTTCAGCAGCTCTCGAGCCTCAGATGATTTTTTTTCTTTTTTACTCTCACACACAGCGATTTTTAGCAATTTGTTATAATGGAACATCCTATCACCCCCCGACAGTTTGACTCGCCGAAGAGATTAAGAAGTCAGGAAGTACAAGACGATTCGACTTCCTCTCCCACTCCGTCTTGACTTACCATTTTATTGAACTGTGTAATTGTCCGTACAATAAACTGTTATTTGTTTACCCCTTACGTGTTGTGTAAATCTTTCCACTTGGAATTTACCTTGTTTATATCGTTCCCATGATATAACACAATTTTAAAATATAATTATTTTGGAGAAAGTTTAATAAATATATTTTGTTGTGTCTCTGGCTGCAGTAAATTCTTGTACCAAGAAGACAAAAAAAATTGCCCATAAAAAGATTCCTTACAATTTTCAATGAGGTCCGAGTATGTTGAGTAACACACGATTTAGTGTCATAACAAAAGCAGAAAGTTTAATGAGACCATAAGTACAAACACATAAGAACATACTTATTCAAATCACCAACCGAAAAGTTCTTGACCCAAACTGACAAAACCAAGCACCTCGCCATGGTGTAATTGTTAGCAAGCTTGTCCTGCACAACTGAGTAGTGAGTTAGATCCTCACTGGGTACTCCATACTTTTGACCTTGTGCCACATCTAAGCTTAGAAAATCACCTAACTGACAAAACCTAACAACTATAAGAATTCTATTTTTTAAAACCCCTCCTTTGTCGAGCGAAAAACTTTTCAATACCTCTCCCATCACATGACTGTACTATTTTCCCCAATATAAAAGGGGAACAAGTTTGATACTGAAAGGCACATTTTCTTTATTACAACTTTCAATAGCCTAGGCTGATAGACATTAATCACATTGTTTAAAAAATCAGGGAGGTCTACTCAAGCATGCACAGATGTGAAATAAAACATTTAGAATAACAAGAGACAACGTTGAATTAGAAATAAAATCCATTAATTCCTTAGAAATTACTTTCTTTACGTTTTGAACATGAAAAGAAAGCTAGCAAATATAGGTTTCAAAAGTTCCCAACAATATTTAGAGTAAATAAGATGAGCGCCTTGCTTTGCTTGTAAAGTCCTTTCATGGCTGAACAGTCTAATGTACACTTGATCTGATGGTGGTTTTCCCCCAATATAAAGTAAATGCAGGCTTGATCTCTGCTGAAAAATATAGTTTATTTGCTTCAACTTCCTATTACCCAGGACAAGGATGTCAATTACACTGCTTTCAAAAGAAGAAAAAAAAAGAAAAACGCAAAAGGAAAAAGGAAAAAAGAAAAACGCAAAAGAAAAAAAAGGGAAAAAAGGAAAAAGAAAAAAGTAAAAAGGAAAGGAAAAAAGGAAAAAGAAAAAAGGAAAAAAGAAAAGAAAAAGAAAAAAAAAACAAAAAAACAAAACAGCCATATCTATTCAAATACTATTTAATATCCACTAAATATAATGTTCATAGTAATCTGGAATGCACACACATTTTTTATATATTCAAATCATGTGCAAAAAAAAACTAATGTCTAATTTTTAAGACTGAATTGTTGTTACATCAAAAATATCAGGAAAGTTCAGTATATATTTAAAAACATATACAAATTACATATAATGTAATCCAGGGTAAAATGGATAAATTGTTGTCTAGATTATGCAAAAATGAAAATAACACTGAAATCTCATTTTAACAGATTTACCAAAATTATACAAAATTATCTTGAATAAAAAGTAAATTTATTCAATAAAAATTGCCACTGGCTTCAGCAATGGTCTCTAGACAACTTTGGAATCTCCTGCGACTCTTCTGGTTGGTCTCCATGTTTAAATTGGTGAGTGTTGCTATAATCCTTACCTCCAGCTTGTCTTTAGTGTTACAAGGAGTTTGGTTGTCTCTCACTTAACTGTGGCCCATACATAATAATCAAGGTGGGGTACAGTCTATACAGTTAAGTGACCAGATGTAAGAGGTGATGTGGAGCCATGACTGGATTCTCCTGCTTGTGTGGCATGGTGCAGAATCCTGTTGGCAGACACAGGGTCTTCCAGCAGTCACCCTCTTGACCCAGCGCAGCACTACCTCCTCGAGAAATTTAGCCCCACTGTTGAGTCTGAGGCCTTGTGGGAAGATGAATAGAGGCATAACATCACCATCACTAGTGATCACTCCAAACATTTTCAAGATCACCCTTAGACTCCTCCAACTCTTTCCGGATCCTCTGCACTCTCCTCAGATTGACACCCAAACACTCTGAAATATTTCTATTAGAGCTTCCAGCACGAATGCCAACCAGTACAGCATGCTATTTCCAAATTTCTGGAAGAGTGAATTGCGTGATGGTGCTGCTTTTCTCACAAACGGTACCCAACTGACCATACTATGATGTGCAGCCAACAAAATCAAAAACAAACAATGTGCACACACGAAATTAAAAACATAAAACGGTGACAATTTACCCATTGCACCCGGTATATATTTACTTACCTATTTTCAAAGGTAGAGTTGTTTTGGGGGCATTGTTTTCTTTTATGTCCCTGTTCTCCACATATATGACAGGCACCTGAGAGTAGAACGTGTCAAACAATTATTAGTTGTAGAAAAAAATCATTAAATCATTAAAACATAAATAAAATAATTATTATAAAATGATTTATTCAAATGCTTGTCCTCATCTTGGTTGTTATAGTTCCATTGTTTCACCTATAGTATCTGCTGGACATCTTCAAATACTTCATAACACACTTTAAATTTTTGACGAAGCCCTTTATTCAATTAAGGAGAATAAATGGTTCTCTTATTAACATCTCAGTAATAGAGCAAAATGTTTGGATTGAAATTCCAAGAACCTTATAAAATACAAAAAGCAGCTGAAGAATTAATTTTTTTTAAAAAATGAATTCACCCCAAGCAAGATGATAATGCCACTAAGACGCAAGGGGAAACTAGGAGTGAAAGAGTATGAAGACTTTAGAAAGGACAAACCTCTACTCAGTCAGTAAAGTGCCATATGTGATACACGCTTTGGGTGATCATGCCTCTTTTGAGACATAAATGATTGGGCAGAATATTATCCCATAGTAGGTTACCATTGCTTTCTGCAGTAGACTGGTTGCCAGCCAAGGGTATAGAACTCAATCTGTCCTATTATTTAACCAATAACTGAAGGGAAGAGATCGATTAATACTTTTCCCAAGGGTATTTGTGCATAAGTGAATGCGAGGAATTCAACTGGAATTCGAACTTGGCTCTCTGATTTCTCATTCCGAATTGATATCGGAAAAAATCTTGTTGGTAACATTTTTCATTCAAAAAAAAAAAAAATCTTGTTGGTAACGTTTTTCATTCAAAAAAAAAAAAAAAAAAAATCTTGTTGGTAACGTTTTTCATTCAAAAAAAAAAAAAAAATCTTGTTGGTAACGTTTTTCATTCAAAAAAAAAAAAATCTTGTTGGTAACGTTTTTCATTCAACAAAGTCTTGCTGGTAACGTTTTTCATTCAAAAAAGTTTTGTTTGTAAATACTTTCATAGCATTTTGATCCCGGTTTGGGGGACAACTATTTACCCATAGCTGGGACCCTAACAGGTACTACCACTCAGAGTCAGGGTGGACCTGGGAACAACAGCAATTAAGAGGTGGCTCCATGCTCCTCACAACCTCCCAATCAGAGGCCTTGCTACCACTCCGGGTCAGGGTGGACCTGGGAACAACAGCAATTAAGAGGTGGTTCCATGCTCCTCATAACTTTCCAATCAGAGGCCTTGCTGCCGGATGCAGTTTACAGTCATACCCAGGACCTCAGAAATAGTAAAAATATTTTGCCCATAACAATCAAGATGAAGACACCAGTATGAGTAATGAGGGCACAATAATAATTTTTCATCCCAAAAATAATTGAAACACTGTAATGAAAATAACCAAGATGAGAACAGCTGTTTAAATAAATCAGTGTATAATATTTCCTCTTCTCAGAAATTTAAACAAAAATATAAGCACATGCACAGACACATACAGCAGACATGAAGTCAAGCTCTCCCACCATTCTGAAGATGAGATTCTGATCTTGAAATATTAATAAATAATAAATAGTTAATACCCAACACCTTCTTTACCTTCCTTTATTAGGCATCGTGATAGCCTTCTAATACCTACCCATACACCTTATATACACAATGCTTCAAGCAAATTATAAAACTCTACTATTTTTTTTTTTTTAACAATTATATTCACCTCTTACAGGGCCCAAGAACCACTCAAGTTAGCGGGCTACAGTGTAAAAGGTGCCACCCCAGGCAAGGTAACAACGCCACCAAGATACAAGGGGCCACTGGAAGTGAAAAAGGAAAATACTTTAGAAGGAACTGGAAACCCAATCCTAAAGAAGAAACAAAGAGTAAACCTCGACTCCTGTTCAAAAAACTGGGAAGGAGTATGAACCAGACAATAGGCCAACCTGTCTATTTTATTAAATGAATTAAAATTACCAGCAGACATGAAGGAGACTACCACCACCTTTCAATTTGTTATCATTTTTTTTTTTTTTTTTACTTTTTTTAGCGCAGTCTTATTGATTATTACATAATGTTTTTGATTATCAAAAACAATTTGGAAAAATTTCAATATTTAAACAATTTTTTGTGGGGGGAGCTCAGTTTCTGATACAAGGTTATAGTAAAATCAATCCTCCATTTTGGAACAACTCGTATTGGGGTTGCTTTGTTTGGGTTTTTTGGGACAAGTTGTTGCTCTTGTTTTTGTCTTTTTCAAGTTTTCTTCAGTTCTTATGATGGTATCCTTCCTTGGAAACTCCAAAAATGGCTTTATTCAAAAATTTAGCAAAGGATTCAGTTGTTGAATATGCGCAAGCAAAAAAGTTAATTGCACAAAATCGATTCACTATAAGGTTGTATGAAAAACTGAGCCCCCACTAAAATTGTTTAAATATTGAAATTTTTCCAAATTTTTTTTGTCAATCGGAAAGTTTAGGGTTTAATCCATAAGATTGCACTGAAAATTTTTTTAAAAAGTTGATAATCAAGGTGGTAATGTCATACCGGTGAGTGGTTCCAAAATGGAGGATCGATTTACTATAACGTTGTATGAAGAACTGATCCCCCCTCCCTAAAATTGTTTAAATATTGAAATTTTTCCAATTTTTTTTTGTTAATCGGAAAGTTTAGGGTTTAACCCATAAAATTGCACTGAAAAATGTAAAACAAAAAAAAAATGAAAAACAACAAATTGAACGATGGTGGTAATCTTCTTCAGATCCGCCCAAATGTCATTTGTTTTCATGTACGTCAATACATACACAAATATTTATTTACTATACTTTTTAATATTTTTAATTACTAATTATCTTTATTCATCATACAGAACAGAATTTGGCTATTCAAATGTGGTCATTTCCAAAATGTCCATCAAACTCTTTTAATAAGAAAAGATTTTCTCTTTAAGTGGAACAAGAAATAATATTCAGAGTAGGACAACACGAACACATGATATCAAGGTGAATTATTTCAAGACATCATCTATTTATATATTTTCTCTGAATCTGAACATTGTGGATCTGATGTCTACTTTTAGACTTTCTAAATTCATATGCAAGTTTTGACTTCAAAGCTAACCAACTTACAATCTTCCTTTTGTTCTCTTAAACATTCCTTTATTAACAACAGTAAATAGAAAGAGATAGAGATTTGTTTTAGGTATCAGACGATTAAAAAAAACAAGGGGATATAATTCTGTATTTGTGTGACTAGAACGTTATTTAATACAATTACGTGAGACATTTTTATAATATGAAGAATGGCACTCATAAGTTTCTACTAAATTTTGATAGTTTTGAAAAATATATATTTTAATAATACTAGACTTATGATTTCAGGAAACATTAGATGATGTGATACATTTGATTTTGTAAATACTAGGAGAATATAATTTTTTATTTTAAATGCCATGTTCCTTCAGGAGGTACCTCTACTCATTTTTGATAACTATAACTAACTTTTAAATTTAATTTCTAAAAATAAAAAAGTTATCTTGAAACTTTATTTTAGTTTCAATTGAAAGCTAAATGATTAAATTTACTGTTTCCAGTAAGTGAAATACTCTGGTGTATTTCAAACATAAATTATAGTGATTGGAATCTAAAATTTTGAGATTCTATTTGAATTTTTCTGCCATTTTTCAGCAATCAACACATTTGTAAATACAAGTTAATTCTTGGTTTTAAAAATCTTGCAAAAATTAAATATACATCTGTGACACATTATTTTTGGAAATTTAGCAAATTTAATGTTAATCTGATTTACACAAGTATTACTTATTTATAGCATGAAATTTAGAATAAAAGTATTTCTTAAACACAGAGTTCAACTGTCCAACCTTTCCTCTGTATGTGTTGACAGATTTATGGATGCCAGATAAAATAAAAGTGTATGGCAATTACAAGCAATATAATTAAACAAATTTTTTTTTCAAATAAGGGGAAGAACTCTGACACACATGACCTTTTAATTTCAGTCAGTTAAGTGCCATACATGATACACGCTTTGACTTCCATCCATTCATTTTTCTTTCAGTTTACGGTTTCGCTTTAACTGTAAACAACTATTGCTTTTTAGTCTTTCGTGCCAACGTCCAAAGAGTCTGAGTTCCAGTACCATGGATTAGTTTTAAAGCTTTCATTACACCCGAGTAACGCCGGGCTATACTGCTAGTATATATATATATATATATATATATATATATATATATATATATTGGTGCGATTGGTAAATTGTCGCAATTATTTTATTATTTCAAATATTCTTTAGACTGAGTCTGAGCTCCAGGACTATGGATTAGTTTTAAAGCTTTCATTATACCCGAGTAACGCCGGGTTATACTGCTAGTAGTCTTTAATTATCTTTTGGTGGCATATTATTATGCTCAGAAATCAAGAAGCACCACGAATATAAGTGGGCATACCCCACATGTCAATATTTACAACTCCGGACACGGTGATGAAGTAAACATGCATCACCAAACTATTGGTGCAACAAAATAAGCCAACAAAAACTTCAACAAACCACTCGTTTCACTACGGATGGATATATCACCGTTCTTAGGTGAGTTTAAATTCTTTTTTTATATTTTCTTTGTTTATTTAAAAGTTGTATGAATAACTTTATTGTTTAAAATAACCAACTGGAGAATATATTTTTAGTTAAAATTTTGTTAGTCAATACAAAATGAAAATGTATAATTTAAAAAAAATGTTTATTTGGATCTACTGGTTCTAGCAGGATTTATTAACTTGAAAGTTTAGTTTAATTATTTTTTTTAATTAGACTGGGTATATTTAAAAAAAAAAGAATATATTTTTTTTCGTTGAACTTTTGTGCTTTAATAAAATATTAAAATGTACACAATTTTAAAATATCTTTTTTTTTAAGGTAGGTACTGTTTGCTGTTTTATAATCCAAAAATATTTTGATTTTAAGCACTTTTTTTAATAACAGTAACTTTAACACCTTAAGAATCTAACAATGATGAAAAGTTCAGTCAGTCAGTTAAGTGCCATACGTTATACACGCTTGGGCGATCATGTCTCAAAAGAGACATGACTGACTGGGTAGAAGATTATCCCGCAGTAGTTTGCCATTGCTTTCTGCGGTAGACTGGTTGCTGACCAAGGCTATAGAACCCAATCTGTCCTGCTATTTAACCCATAACTGGAAGGAAGAGATGGATTAATACCTTTCCCAAGGGTATTTGCGCATAAGTGAATACAATGGATTCAAATGGAATTCGAACTCGGCTCCCCGGTTTCTCATTCCGAGCCGATATCCACTGGACCACAATGCACATGAAAAGTTAATATAACTAAAAAATCAAATAAAATCAAGAACCCTACCAGGGTTTTTATTAAAATTTACACAAATTAAATTAACATAAATTTCACCTTTATTACTTCTGTAATATTGTGATTTACCTTTTCTTTTTTTTTCGTTACTCTCACTGTAAAGGTAGCTATAGAATAATTGGAAATTTCTGTTACTGAATGTGGCCCTTTAGACAATTAAACAAAAATGTTATTTCACAAAATCTGTCACTGTTATTAAGAAACATTCATTCTTAAAATCTTTTTCCTGTTTCTTTTTGTTATGGGGAAACACACATATTCCTTAGATAATGGATTCTCAGAAGTTCTTGGGAAGTTCATAGGAGTTCTTTAGAATTCTATTGGAGTTCAGTAGAACTACTAGGCAGTTGATATTAGTCGGCAGTTAGCCAAACACTAAGGAGTCAGCTTTCAGTGGAAGATTACCAAGTTCCTAACATTTAGAGTGTGTTAAGTCGATTAGCAACCGACATAGCATGATTATAACTTTCAGTGCGAAAACTACTCCACAGTACTTTTGCTATTCAAGAATTGTACACTTTTATTTACAAATTCTTTAGCTGTCAAAAAAGCAAACGTGTCGACCAATGAAGCAGTTCTTCAGCTCCAGCATTATTTAACGAAGAATAATCTCAAGTTCAGTAAGATGGTCATTGTGGCTAAATCAACTTCTGTTGTCCAATTACAGGGAAAAGCATTTATTCTCAACAATTAAAGAAACAGGTACAAGAGAATAAATTAAAATGTAAAAAAATGGAATAAAGCCTCAAGAACCACAACAGTTTTTGGCTTCACCCTTCCAAGAGCGAGAGTTAACCTACCTTCCCAAGACCAATCAGCCACTACTGAACACCCATCTGCTTCACAAGTTGTTATATCCCGTGAGGGGATAAAAAGGAAAAGAACAGTGCAAGAATAATACTTAACACTGAAGATATAGGAATAGGGATTTATTATACCACAGTACAATAAACCGATAGACAATACAGGAACACCAATGAATAGTTAACAGGTCCAACAATCAATTAGACAATGTCTAGGACGTATGTGTCCGTCTCGTGTAGAATGCTTCCATCTAGTGACATATGCTCTCGTCTAATGACGATGACTCTCTAGTTCACTCCAGTCACAGTCTTTTATAGACTGGACCATACCCATTCCGGAGTAGGACAGAATATTCCTCTACAACACAAGTGAAGGCACTGGAAGAAGTCCTTGTGAAACTCCATATCCAAGACAGAATTACAGAAAATGAAAGGCAAAATAAGGAAAAAAAAGAAAAAAGAAAAAAAAGAGTGTCATGCTGCTGCTAAGAAACAGAAAATCAGCAAATCTTTTATCAAGCAAGGTAGTCCTGTGAATTCTGTTAAAGAGATACAACTGGTTTCAGGAATTGGCTTGGAAGCAATGAAAGACCAACTGAGATATCTCAAGGTTGTCTTGCCTTAGGTGTCAAAATCAACACCAGTGAAAAAGTTCAGCTAGAAGCTGATCTCTGTGACTACTTGACAAGAACAAAACTAGTCGATTCATCCCCACCTCTAAAGCAACAAAAAAAAAAAAAGTCACTCAGTAAATCTGCCGATCATTCAAATGACTCCAGCAGTTGTGATGAAGAACCATCTCAAATTATTTTCACTTACAAGCGCCAAAGACAATGACTTGCTGTTTATTATGACACCAATTTTTACATTGGTCAACTTATTGGTGTTACATCTCCATCCAGTGTTGTAATAAAAATTTTTAGCCCCAACGAAAGGTAGAAACGATTATTTTCGATCGCCTTTGTCAGATGATAGTGATGGAGTTGACTCGTGTTTATAGATAGTTTTTTGATGTAATGCCAATTTTAAATGATAGTAGGATTAGAATGTTCTGGATATATTTAATATAGCAGAAGCCTATAAAAAAAATCCTGACCGCAAATCACTAAGATGGGGGGGGGGGGGAGGAACAGCAGGGGGACCATTATTTCTGTCAGTTAAAATATTTTCTGCACATTTCAAATTTTGAAGTTAAAACTTTACAATAAAAATTTTCTTGAAAAAAGGCTTATGATTTTATATAACAAATTACAAATTTCTAAATTTTGTTGTTGTCAAGTTAAAAACTGCACAATTTCACCCAAGTTAAAATGAGTCTATGACAAAAAGTTTTGAGATTACAGAAGACAAATATTTTTTTGAATTCCTCATCCAAAAATTAGTAAAGCTGAAAAATTTCAAGCTTGTATCTCCAATGGATTCTTTTTGACGGTAAGTTTAGTGACATGTACTTTTGACTTATTTATTTTAACGTTTCTTTTGCCTATTATTATATTGTGTTTCTGTCTGTTTTTCAGGGTCCAAATAAGAGTTTTTCTATTGATTTACTATTAAAAGAAAAGTTTATCTTGATCTCTAATGTGCTATGAATCATGTTAAGAAGATTCAATGCATTAGCTGTTGAAATGAAAATTATATTAACACTCAGAGTTGCCCTTTCATGTCATTTTTGCACTTTTTTTAGGGAGGGTAATGAGATTTTGCCTAATATTTAAGCTGGTTTGATCTAATAATTATTGATTTCATTAGTATTAATTTTTATTTACCACAAGATGACATTGCATTTATATGAATTTTTCACTTGTTTGAAGCCTGTATTTTCAGTGATACACTTTTAAAATTGGCTTCTAGACCAACAGCACAGAAGACAGCAAATTTTCTAATTTCTGACGAACTTTGAATGGTCATAACTTGGCGGCTAATTGAACTACCAAAATAACTGATACGACTGTTTATGTTTTGCAAAAATCTATACGAAAAGTTTTTAGATATAATGAAAATAAAATTTTGGATTGGAATATATAATACTAATGAAAATTTAGGGAAAAACAGGCAAAAATGATCAATAATAATTAATTTCTTTTTAATTCCCGCAAAACATAGGATGTAGTTTCCGGCTTTCTCTTTTCCAATCTTCTCACTTTGGTTTCTTTTTTTTTCAATTGGAGTAGATAGATCTATTGCCCGGTTCACACTCCACCCACATCTATTGAACAGGTTAAGAGGCTCATCCCTTGTTCCCTGTTTAGGATGTGGTTTCCGGCTTTCTCTTTTCCAATCTTTTCACTATTATGTAGCCCCCCCCGCACATCAGTGGCATTACCGCCTTGCTCGGGGTGATACGATTAAAAAAAAAAAAAAAAAAAAAAAAAACTTACTTTCTGTCTTCTCAAATCCACACCTGTGGTCAGGCAATTCACAATGTTGACAAACTCCACAGTGGACTTTGCTGGGTTTCACGCATTTCTTACAAAGATCACAATGTATATACGTTAGTCCATCCTAGGAAAAAAACAAAACAACAACATATGAAAAACGTCTTTATTTTCAAGATAAATTGAGTTTTTTCAATTTTCTAAAATACAGTTCAAGCAAAACTGATATTAAAATTTATACAATTTAAAAAAATAAAGCTAACATATTCAAGATTTGAAAGTACTTAGAATTGATGGTCATGTGATAAACACACATATATAAATGTCTACAGTAAAAGTTTAATACCTCATCTCACAAATAAAGAGATATAGAAGGTGAATATAGCAACAAAGATGAGGACAACAGGCCGAACAATGTAAATAGTGTAAATAATTAATACCTCATCTCAGAAATATAGACAGATATTGAAGGTGAATATAGCAACAAAGATGAGGACGACAAGTCCAAACAATGTAAATAGTGTAATTAATTACAATACCTCATCTCGAGAAATATAGACAGATATTTGAAGGTGAATATAGCAACAAAGATGAGGACAACAGTCCAAACAATGTAAATAGTGTAAATAATTACAATACCTCATCTCAGAAATATAGACAGATATTGAAGGTGAATATAGCAACAAAGATGAGGACAACAGTCCAAACAATGTAAATAGTGTAAATAATTACAATACCTCATCTCAAATATAGACAGATATTGAAGGTGAATATAGCAACAAAGATGAGGACAACAGGCCAAACAATGTAAATAGTGTAAATAATTACAATACCTCATCTCAGAAATATAGACAGATAATGAAGGTGAATATAGCAACAAAGATGAGGACAACAGTCCAAACAATGTAAATAGTGTAAATAATTACAATACCTCATCTCAGAAATATAGACAGATATTGAAGGTGAATATAGCAACAAAGATGAGGACAACAGTCCAAACAATGTAAATAGTGTAATTAATTACAATACCCCATCTCAGAAATATAGACAGATATTGAAGGTGAATATAGCAACAAAGATGAGGACAACAGTCCAAACAATGTAAATAGTGTAAATAATTACAATACCTCATCTCAGAAATATAGACAGATATTGAAGGTGAATATAGCAACAAAGATGAGGACAACAGTCCAAACAATGTAAATAGTGTAAATAATTACAATACCTCATCTCAGAAATATAGACAGATATTGAAGGTGAATATAGCAACAAAGATGAGGACAACAGTCCAAACAATGTAAATAGTGTAATTAATTACAATGCCTCATCTCAGAAATATAGACAGATATTGAAGGTGAATATAGCAACAAAGATGAGGACAACAGTCCAAACAATGTAAATAGTGTATTAATTACAATACCTCATCTCAGAAATATAGACAGATATTGAAGGTGAATATAGCAACAAAGATGAGGACAACAGCCCAAACAATGTAAATAGTGTAATTAATTACAATACCTCATCTCAGAAATATAGACAGATATTGAAGGTGAATATAGCAACAAAGATGAGGACAACAGTCCAAACAATGTAAAAGTGTAATTAATTACAATACCTCATCTCAGAAATATAGACAGATATTGAAGGTGAATATAGCAACAAAGATGAGGACAACAGTCCAAACAATGTAAATGGTGTAATTAATTACAATACCTCATCTCAGAAATATAGACAGATATTGAAGGTGAATATAGCAACAAAGATGAGGACAACAGGCCAAACAATGTAAATAGTGTAATTAATTACAATACCTCATCTCAGAAATATAGACAGATATTGAAGGTGAATATAGCAACAAAGATGAGGACAACAGTCCAAACAATGTAAATAGTGTAAATAATTACAATACCTCATCTCAGAAATATAGACAGATATTGAAGGTGAATATAGCAACAAAGATGAGGACAACAGTCCAAACAATGTAAATAGTGTAAATAATTACAATACCTCATCTCAGAAATATAGACAGATATTGAAGGTGAATATAGCAACAAAGATGAGGACAACAGTCCGAACAATGTAAATAGTGTAAATAATTACAATACCTCATCTCAGAAATATAGACAGATATTGAAGGTGAATATAGCAACAAAGATGAGGACAACAGTCCAAACAATGTAAATAGTATAAATAATTACAATACCTCATCTCAGAAATATAGACAGATATTGAAGGTGAATATAGCAACAAAGATGAGGACAACAGTCCGAACAATGTAAATAGTGTAAATAATTACAATACCTCATCTCAGAAATATAGACAGATATTGAAGGTGAATATAGCAACAAAGATGAGGACAACAGTCCGAACAATGTAAATAGTGTAAATAATTACAATACCTCATCTCAGAAATATAGACAGATATTGAAGGTGAATATAGCAACAAAGATGAGGACAACAGTCCAAACAATGTAAATAGTGTAAATAATTACAATACCTCATCTCAGAAATATAGACAGATATTGAAGGTGAATATAGCAACAAAGATGAGGACAACAGTCCAAACAATGTAAATAGTGTAAATAATTACAATACCTCATCTCAGAAATATAGACAGATATTGAAGGTGAATATAGCAACAAAGATGAGGACAACAGTCCGAACAATGTAAATAGTGTAAATAATTACAATACCTCATCTCAGAAATATAGACAGATATTGAAGGTGAATATAGCAACAAAGATGAGGACAACAGT
Organism: Ascarosepion bandense; assembly: GCA_037127315.1. Taxonomy (NCBI): domain Eukaryota; kingdom Metazoa; phylum Mollusca; class Cephalopoda; order Sepiida; family Sepiidae; genus Ascarosepion; species Ascarosepion bandense. Next base: position 128,337 of record JBBBDQ010000329.1, on the reverse strand, counting down.
CCAAACAATGTAAATAGTGTAAATAATTACAATACCTCATCTCAGAAATATAGACAGATATTGAAGGTGAATATAGCAACAAAGATGAGGACAACAGTCCGAACAATGTAAATAGTGTAAATAATTACAATACCTCATCTCAGAAATATAGACAGATATTGAAGGTGAATATAGCAACAAAGATGAGGACAACAGTCCAAACAATGTAAATAGTGTAAATAATTACAATACCTCATCAGAAATATAGACAGATATTGAAGGTGAATATAGCAACAAAGATGAGGACAACAGTCCAAACAATGTAAATAGTGTAATTAATTACAATACCTCATCTCAGAAATATAGACAGATATTGAAGGTGAATATAGCAACAAAGATGAGGACAACAGTCCAAACAATGTAAATAGTGTAATTAATTACAATACCTCATCTCAGAAATATAGACAGATATTGAAGGTGAATATAGCAACAAAGATGAGGACAACAGTCCAAACAATGTAAATAGTGTAAATAATTACAATACCTCATCTCAGAAATATAAACAGATATTGAAGGTGAATATGGCAACAAAGATGAGGACAACAGTCCAAACAATGTAAATAGTGTAATTAATTACAATACCTCATCTCAGAAATATAGACAGATATTGAAGGTGAATATAGCAACAAAGATGAGGACAACAGTCCAAACAATGTAAATAGTGTAAATAATTACAATACCTCATCTCAGAAATATAGACAGATATTGAAGGTGAATATAGCAACAAAGATGAGGACAACAGTCCAAACAATGTAAATAGTGTAAATAATTACAATACCTCATCTCAGAAATATAGACAGATATTGAAGGTGAATATAGCAACAAAGATGAGGACAACAGTCCAAACAATGTAAATAGTGTAAATAATTACAATACCTCATCTCAGAAATATAGACAGATATTGAAGGTGAATATAGCAACAAAGATGAGGACAACAGTCTAGAACAATGTAAATAGTATAATTAATTACAATACCTCATCTCAGAAATATAGACAGATATTGAAGGTGAATATAGCAACAAAGATGAGGACAACAGTCCGAACAATGTAAATAGTGTAATTAATTACAATACCTCATCTCAGAAATATAGACAGATATTGAAGGTGAATATAGCAACAAAGATGAGGACAACAGTCCGAACAATGTAAATAGTGTAAATAATTACAATACCTCATCTCAGAAATATAGACAGATATTGAAGGTGAATATGGCAACAAAGATGAGGAGAACAGTCTAAACAATGTAAATAGTGTAAATAATTACAATACCTCATCTCAGAAATATAGACAGATATTGAAGGTGAATATAGCAACAAAGATGAGGACAACAGGCCAAACAATGTAAATAGTGTAAATAATTACAATATCTCATCTCAAAAATATAGACAGATATTGAAGGTGAATATGGCAACAAAGATGAGGACAACAGTCCAAACAATGTAAATAGTGTAAATAATTACAATACCTCATCTCAGAAATATAGACAGATATTGAAGGTGAATATGGCAACAAAGATGAGGACAACAGGTCAAACAATGTAAATAGTGTAATTAATTACAATACCTCATCTCAGAAATATAAACAGATATTGAAGGTGAATATGGCAACAAAGATGAGGACAACAGTCCAAACAATGTAAATAGTGTAATTAATTACAATACCTCATCTCAGAAATATAAACAGATATTGAAGGTGAATATGGCAACAAAGATGAGGACAACAGTCCGAACAATGTAAATAGTGTAATTAATTACAATACCTCATCTCAGAAATATAGACAGATATTGAAGGTGAATATAGCAACAAAGATGAGGACAACAGTCCGAACAATGTAAATAGTGTAAATAATTACAATACCTCATCTCAGAAATATAAACAGATATTGAAGGTGAATATGGCAACAAAGATGAGGACAACAGTCCAAACAATGTAAATAGTGTAAATAATTACAATACCTCATCTCAGAAATATAGACAGATATTGAAGGTGAATATAGCAACAAAGATGAGGACAACAGTCAGACAATGTAAATAGTGTAAATAATTACAATACCTCATCTCAGAAATATAGACAGATATTGAAGGTGAATATAGCAACAAAGATGAGGACAACAGTCCGAACAATGTAAATAGTGTAAATAATTACAATACCTCATCTCAGAAATATAAACAGATATTGAAGGTGAATATGGCAACAAAGATGAGGACAACAGTCCAAACAATGTAAATAGTGTAAATAATTACAATACCTCATCTCAGAAATATAGACAGATATTGAGAGGTGAATATAGCAACAAAGATGAGGACAACAGTCCGAACAATGTAAATAGTGTAAATAATTACAATACCTCATCTCAGAAATATAGACAGATATTGAAGGTGAATATAGCAACAAAGATGAGGACAACAGTCCGAACAATGTAAATAGTGTAATTAATTACAATACCTCATCTCAGAAATATGAACAGATATTGAAGGTGAATATAGCAACAAAGATGAGGACAACAGTCCGAACAATGTAAATAGTGTAAATAATTACAATACCTCATCTCAGAAATATAGACAGATATTGAAGGTGAATATAGCAACAAAGATGAGGACAACAGTCCAAACAATGTAAATAGTGTAATTAATTACAATACCTCATCTCAGAAATATAAACAGATATTGAAGGTGAATATGGCAACAAAGATGAGGACAACAGTCCGAACAATGTAAATAGTGTAATTAATTACAATACCTCATCTCAGAAATATATAAACAGATATTGAAGGTGAATATGGCAACAAAGATGAGGACAACAGTCCAAACAATGTAAATAGTGTAATTAATTACAATACCTCATCTCAGAAATATAAACAGATATTGAAGGTGAATATGGCAACAAAGATGAGGACAACAGTCCAAACAATGTAAATAGTGTAATTAATTACAATATCTCATCTCAGAAATATAAACAGATATTGAAGGTGAATATGGCAACAAAGATAGGACAACATTCAAACAATGTAAATAGTGTAATTAATTACAATACCTCATCTCAGAAATATAAACAGATATTGAAGGTGAATATGGCAACAAAGATGAGGACAACAGTCCGAACAATGTAAATAGTGTAAATAATTACAATACCTCATCTCAGAAATATAGACAGATATTGAAGGTGAATATGGCAACAAAGATGAGGACAACAGTCCGAACAATGTAAATAGTGTAATTAATTACAATACCTCATCTCAGAAATATAAACAGATATTGAAGGTGAATATGGCAACAAAGATGAGGACAACAGTCCAAACAATGTAAATAGTGTAATTAATTACAATACCTCATCTCAGATATATAAACAGATATTGAAGGTGAATATGGCAACAGAATGAGGACAACAGTCCAAACAATGTAAATAGTGTAATTAATTACAATACCTCATCTCAGAAATATAAACAGATATTGAAGGTGAATATGGCAACAAAGATGAGACAACAGTCCAAACAATGTAAATAGTGTAATTAATTACAATACCTCATCTCAGAAATATAAACAGATATTGAAGGTGAATATGGCAACAAAGATGAGGACAACAGTCCGAACAATGTAAATAGTGTAAATAATTACAATACCTCATCTCAGAAATATAGACAGATATTGAAGGTGAATATGGCAACAAAGATGAGGACAACAGTCCAAACAATGTAAATAGTGTAAATAATTACAATACCTCATCTCAGAAATATAGACAGATATTGAAGGTGAATATGGCAACAAAGATGAGGACAACAGTCCGAACAATGTAAATAGTGTAAATAATTACAATACCTCATCTCAGAAATATAGACAGATATTGAAGGTGAATATGGCAACAAAGATGAGGACAACAGTCCAAACAATGTAAATAGTGTAAATAATTACAATACCTCATCTCAGAAATATAAACAGATATTGAAGGTGAATATGGCAACAAAGATGAGGACAACAGTCCGAACAATGTAAATAGTGTAATTAATTACAATACCTCATCTCAGAAATATAAACAGATATTGAAGGTGAATATGGCAACAAAGATGAGGACAACAGTCAGAACAATGTAAATAGTGTAAATAATTACAATACCTCATCTCAGAAATATAGACAGATATTGAAGGTGAATATGGCAACAAAGATGAGGACAACAGTCCGAACAATGTAAATAGTGTAATTAATTACAATACCTCATCTCAGAAATATAAACAGATATTGAAGGTGAATATGGCAACAAAGATGAGGACAACAGTCCAAACAATGTAAATAGTGTAAATAATTACAATACCTCATCTCAGAAATATAGACAGATATTGAAGGTGAATATGGCAACAAAGATGAGGACAACAGTCCAAACAATGTAAATAGTGTAATTAATTACAATACCTCATCTCAGAAATATAAACAGATATTGAAGGTGAATATGGCAACAAAGATGAGGACAACAGTCAAGACAATGTAAATAGTGTAATTAATTACAATACCTCATCTCAGAAATATAAACAGATATTGAAGGTGAATATGGCAACAAAGATGAGGACAACAGTCCAAACAATGTAAATAGTGTAATTAATTACAATACCTCATCTCAGAAATATAAACAGATATTGAAGGTGGAATATGGCAACAAAGATGAGGACAACAGTCCGAACAATGTAAATAGTGTAAATAATTACAATACCTCATCTCAGAAATATAAACAGATATTGAAGGTGAATATGGCAACAAAGATGAGGACAACAGTCCGAACAATGTAAATAGTGTAATTAATTACAATACCTCATCTCAGAAATATAAACAGATATTGAAGGTGAATATGGCAACAAAGATGAGGACAACAGTCCGAACAATGTAAATAGTGTAAATAATTACAATACCTCATCTCAGAAATATAAACAGATATTGAAGGTGAATATGGCAACAAAGATGAGGACAACAGTCCGAACAATGTAAATAGTGTAATTAATTACAATACCTCATCTCAAATATAAACAGATATTGAAGGTGAATATGGCAACAAAGATGAGGACAACAGTCCAAACAATGTAAATAGTGTAATTAATTACAATACCTCATCTCAGATATATAATCAGATATTGAAGGTGAATATGGCAACAAAGATGAGGACAACAGTCCGAACAATGTAAATAGTGTAAATAATTACAATACCTCATCTCAGAAATATAGACAGATATTGAAGGTGAATATGGCAACAAAGATGAGGACAACAGTCCAAACAATGTAAATAGTGTAAATAATTACAATACCTCATCTCAGAAATAGAGACAGATATTGAAGGTGAATATGGCAACAAAGATGAAGACAACAGCCCAAACAATGTAAATAGTGTAAATAATTACAATACCTCATCTCAGAAATATAGACAGATATTGAAGGTGAATATGGCAACAAAGATGAGGACAACAGTCCGAACAATGTAAATAGTGTAAATAATTACAATACCTCATCTCAGAAATATAGACAGATATTGAAGGTGAATATGGCAACAAAGATGAGGACAACAGTCCAAACAATGTAAATAGTGTAAATAATTACAATACCTCATCTCAGAAATAGAGACGGATATATATATATTAATACATTTGCTTGTATTTACCCAAGTATAAGTAATGTGCTCTCTACACCCACTTTAATGTATTTATACAGATGTACAGAAATTTCTGTCTGATTTTCTGAGATAAGGAGTTATTATTTACACTAGTATCCGTATATTTGTTGTTGTCATGCTAAGCTGTTAGGGTTTCCTTAGTAGTCCTAGAAATAACTACAACATGGGAACTACAATTAAAGAAAGAAGGAAAGAAAGACAAATCACAGCATATTTTCAACAGCAGCAGCAGTCAAAACATAACAAACAGCAGCATTAATAAGCAGGCAGGTTAGGTTTAAGGCTCCAAGTTCACTACAGTGAATTGCCTTATGGGATAATATTTGTTTGTTTCAAGGTTTAACGACCTATCAATCCTTATGGGATCATTTAAGGTCATAATCAATGATTTTGGGTAAGATTAATTATTTTTTACAACATTTTTCTTTTTGAATATCAAGATTCATTGGAATTTGTTTTTAAGAACAGGGTCCCCAAGTCCCACCCTTGTTATGTAACCCATAACTGGAGGGAAGGGACAGATTAATACCTTTCCCAAGGGTACCAGTGCTTAAGTGAATGAAGGGTATTCAACTGGAATTCGAACTTGGCTCACCGATTTTTCTTTCCAAGCCAATATCCACTGCACCACAACGCACATCCGTCACTAAATGCTTACAGCACCTGGTATTCCCAAGCGGTCACCCATCTAAGTACTGATCAGGCTCAACGTTGCTTAACTTCGGTGATCGAGCAAGAACCGGTGTATTCAACGTGATAGGCCATAAGCCTTATGGATTAATAATCTAATGTATTAAAACACTGGTTTGTGAATTTGATGACAGTAATTCTGAGTTCAATCCCAGCTTCAATCAGTGCGTACTTGGGCTCAGGTGAAACAGGTGAGTAATAACTGAGCAGTCCTAAAAATAAGAAATAGACGAGATATCCCTAGACATGGACAGTAGAATGAAATAGTTTACTCTATAGATTAAATAAAGTGTTCGGTTCAGAATAAGGATCTGTAGGTTACCCAGATCGATATACACTTAATGAAGGTTAGAAGGCTGAAAGGTTGTTATAACAACAACAAAGATTAAGATAATAGTTCAAACATAAATAATACTTAATTTTTGGGAGTACATTATATTTTAAGTGGGTGAGTTGATTTTACATAATCCACTCTTGTCATTTTTTTTTATTCATAAATTTATAACAAAAAGAAAAATATGAAAATGATTAAATTCATTTTAATATATTTGGGTATTTATTTGAAATTCTTTAAAAGAATGAAATTTACTCAATGAATAAAACGGGGTATCAAGAGAATGAATGTCTTTTTGACACAAAGTTTTTGGTGGATTTGTTTCTTAAAATTTTTTTTAATATTTTAGGATACTTCTACAACAACAACAAAAAAAAATACCTGCCATCTTAAAAAAAAAAAGTGTATGACAAGAATCCATCAATGTTTCTATCAGAATGAAAAAGCTAAACCTGAAAATTTTAATATGGTTGAAATATATTTAAAATTTTTCTAGAAATCTAAACTTATTTATAAATTGAACTTTGTCTGGGTGTCTCCGTTACCTATAGACTCCAAAACGGCTGAACCGATTTTCTTGAAAATTTATACAGTTGTACTATAAGCGTCTGCAAGTGTTCTTAGCTAGGTTTTGTGTCGAGATACTCCCGATAAATATTGAAAATTGATAATTAAAAAAAATCGGGTTATAGAAGGAGTGGTCCGATTTTAATCAAATTTGATACTCATAGAAAGACATAAGAAACAATATTCAGAAGTTTCAAGGTTGTAGTTCTTACAATAGTGCAGAAAATCGAGAATATATATATATATATATAAAAGGCAAGATGATTGTGTGTGTGTCTCTTTATCTGCCTGTATGTCTGTATTTTTTTCAGCCCTTTTATTTTAGTTTTTGCTTCAGGTTTGGCTCTAAGTAGGTATAATTGTAGTTCTTAGTCTCAGCCATGATACCATTTACTCAGAGGACTTATTTAACCTTCAAAATTCAGTTTACGACGAAAAAAACTTATTTGATATCGATAGCAGGAAATCAAAATTTGACTTACATCCATTCATTTTTCTTTCAGTCTACGGTTTTGCTTTAACTGGAAACAACTATTGCATTTTAGTCTTTCGTATCAACGTCCAAAGAGTCTGAGCTCCAGGACCATGGATTAGTTTTAAAGCTTTCATTACACCCGAGCAACACCAGGCTATACTGCTAGTCAACAATAAGGAGGCATTTTCTTTTTTTTTTTAAGAGGTGGTTGTGGTCTAAACCAGTTTCTCCCACTAGCTTTCTGCCGATGAAGATGAAAAACAAGACCCAATAATGGGGCGGATGAGCCTCTTATAGGAGACGACAGCCAACATGCATATATACACAAACACTCACACAAAAAGACAAAAACAACAACCTAACACCAATAATAAGACCATCTCAACTGGCGCATAAAATGACTGCATGAAAAATTGCGATAAAGAAAATACTAAATGAGAACAGCATCAGTGATTTGCTGAAATCTCCTGAAGAGTAGACTGAACAATTGCAAAAAGTTCATCTATGAAACTCAGAGTCAAGATGCTGAATATAATGTCAGTCAGCCGAGTGACACACACACACACGATAGAATAAAATAAAGAACAAAATAGGAAACATGTCTAGCGTTTCACTTTTATTAATGCTTCTTTAAAGATTGAGTTAAAAATGAAATTTTTTTTTATAAAGAGACAGTTTACTGGTATTTGGTTGGGATTGATTCTTATTGATCAGGTTTGTGTCACAATAGATAATTATTTTTAAATGTATGTGCATGTGAGTATAGAAATGGATTCTAATCCATATATATATATATATATACACATTATATATATATATATACACACACACACACACATATATATATATATATATATATATATATATATATATATATATATATAAAATGCCATTAAGACTGAAAGAAGAAATCATGTATTCCCCAACAACAAACTTGTTTCTCAAATTTAAAGTGGATCACAATTCTGGTTATATAACTTGAACACACATATTTTTGTCTTCCCACATCCATGTTGTGATGCATTGGATATCGGCTTGGAACGAGAAATCGGGGAGCCGAGTTCGAATTTCAGCCGAATTCATTACATTCACGTACGCTCAAATACCATTGGGAAAGGTATTAATCTGTCTATTCCTTCCAGTTATGGGTTAAATAATAGAACAGATTTGGTTCTATAGCCTTGGTCGGCAACCAGTCTACCACAGAAAGCAATGGCAATCTACTGTGGGATAATCTTCTGCCCAGTCAGTCATGTCTCTTTTGAGACATGATTGCCCAAGCGTGTATCACGTATGGCACTTAACTGACTGATTGTTCCTTATATTCAAATGAAACTCATTTTCATAACAATGAGCTAACATTGCCTGATGACAAGGTAAAAATCTCTAAACAGAAACTTCCATGTTGGAATGTAAAGTATATTAATTTTAAATACTATAAAAAAAATTATATATATATATATATATATATATATATATATATATATATATATTATTATTGTTTTAGAACATGTACATTATTTTTTAATATATGTCCTCGACAATCATATGTTTGTTTCAACGTTGGGTGTCCAATGTTTCTTCGGGAGGGAAAAGCAAAACCCTTAAAGTTTTGCTTTTCCCTCCCGAAGAAACATTGACACCCAACGTTGAAACAAACATATGATTGTCGAGGACATATATTAAAAAATAAAAAATGTACATGTTCTAAAACATAATTTATAATAAATCTTCACAGCTCTATACATCATATATTGAGCACTGTTTTAAATTAATGTTTTGGACGGAAAAAATTCTTATTCGTTCTGTACCCACTCGCATATATATATATATTCTGACAAATGTTGTGGCTCAAGGAATGTCAAATTAATTCTTACTTACAAAATTTTTTCCCTTTACAAAATTGTTACCTCTTTTTTTTTTTACAAACTCGTCAACCTCAATAATGCCTGAGGTGCTAATCCAAAAAGTAAATCAGAATTTTTTTTTATTGATAATGATCTTCCACATTCATTTACTATCCCTAAGTTGCTAAGAATTTTGTTCATACTTTTTTTGGTATTATTAAAAAACAGTTCTCCATAAATTCAGAAGAGATGAAAAAAAAAAAATAGCATGTCTATCATGTTTTATATTTTCATCGAATGATGAAAATATAAGGCAAACTTTTTTCGCAACAGCCACAAACCCCAAAACCCACGTCAATGCACAATCAACGTCAAAGATATCATGACATCCAATATTTGAGTTTTATTATAGTTAATTCAGTCAGTTAAGTGCCATACATGATACATGCTTTGGGCGATCATGTCTCGAAAGAGGCATGATTGATTAGGCAGAAGATTATCCCACAGTAGGTTGCCATTGCTTTCTGAGGTAGACAGGTTACCAGCCAAAGCTATAGAACCCAATCTGTCCTATTATTTAACCCATAGCTGGAGGAAAGAGACGGATTAATACCTTTCCCAAGGGTATTCGTGCGTAAGTGAATGCAAGGAATTTGAACTCGGCACCCCGATTTGTCGTTCAGAGTTGATATCCACTGCACCACATAATCAAATAAAGTAGATATTGTAAAGGAAAAATAAATTTTATTTTCATACAATTTCATTTGAGTTTCAAATGAGAAAAAAAAGCATGAAAATCACAGTTAAAAACGTGTTACCATGTTGATAGCTGAGGCTACCAACTAAGATAGAAAATAGAAGTTTTACCAAAATCGCTCATTTAATCGCATTAGTAAAAAACTTAAAGGAATAAACTTGACAATTACCTTGGTGGAACACTTTTTGCATTTGCTACAATGTTTGTTCTCTGAAGCAGAGAAACGTTGACAAATTTTGCAAAACCTGAAAAGAGTTAAACAAAGACATTAAAAAAAAAAAATCAGAAATTTAAATGCTTTTTCCATTGTGTACAATAAACATACAAATTAAAAAATTGCAAAGAATTTTTTAATTTGGTTGGTAGATGAAGATTTAGAAAAAAATAAAATGTGACGGATTTTACAGAACTGTTTTTTCATATTAGTCAATTTATCACAATTCGTTCTATTGTATGTTTTTGGGGGTCACAGGTCAGGCATATATAGACTGAGAAGAATGCAATGTGTAGTTTTAAGATATATTTTATTCTAGAACTCGATCTCGGGTAAGGCATATATAGACTGAGAAGAACACAATGTGTAGTAATATGGTTGTCTTGTTCAAGTTGAAGTATTTGTTGGTATAAAGCTTCAATTTCCATTCGTTTGAACATTGAATTAGATTTCTGTGCAACATGAAAATTTGGTCCGAGATTAAGGAATTCTATTTCATCTGGAGTGAGTTGGTAATCTGATAGGTTAATGAAATTGTCACTGATGTTTGGTAAAAGTATTTTTCCTTTATATAATTTGTTTAACTTTTTTTGGACGACTTGTTTATGGGATTCATGTTCCTTTTGTGTCGTATAATAAATCCAATATTTCCTTGAATTTTTCACTTGACAACCATATTACTACACAGGTAGGCTTAACCAACTTAATAAAAAATTATCCAAATGTTGGAGAATTTTTGTCTTTATTTTCACCTGAAATTAAAGCCAAAATACAATGTTTAGAATGGCTCATGATTAAACATAGACATTCATTGTCTCTTATATTTAACAGTATATGTTTAGAAAATTATCTGCTGCCTTTATATATATATATATATATTAATTACTAACATTGTGTTTACAAAATAAACAATACCATTTTAATTTGCATAACAATTTTTAAAAGCATATTTTAATAAATATTTCAACTGTGTTATTTTTAATTCATATTTTAAAAATTGCCAAATATATAAGCTGGGTTTCTGTCAATATACTTTTTAAAAAATTGATATATATATATATATATATATATATATATAAAAATTAGGAAGAGCAGATGATTATGCTACCATGGTAGAAATCTTTCGGTATCATCAGGTGTTATATGTTAGCGTAATCGGCTGATATTCCTAATTTTAGTATTTAAAAGCTCTGCATGCAAAAATCTTTATCTTTTCTTTAAATGTGTATTGAGCATTTTTTAATACGACTGTTTACCGATCTAATTTGACTTGGATCAATAGCTGTTTAATAACTATTTGGATGATTAAAAGAAAGAGACAAAAAGAAAAACTATATTTAGTTTTAGCAGACGTATCTCATTCACGGACAGATTTTATCAAAGCAAAAAAAATTACCAAATGCATCAGCTAAAATTAAAATAGTTTTTCTCTTGTCTCTTTCTACAGATTATATCTGAGAATATTCACATTCTATATATATATATTGTTTAATACTTAAGTTTTTGGTCCTAATAGGGTTAGACCAGTACATATTTGTATTAAAAAGTGTTTTATACAATTATATTGTAGAACTTTTGAATATTTTTCATTTATAAACAAGTTATTTCACTACCTTTGTTTCCACCATGAGTTCTTTCTTCAGGCGATTTTTAATAATCATGTAATATCTAAATATTTAAATAAATCTAGTTATTAAAAATCACCTGAAGAAACCACTCATGGTGGAAACCAACATAGAGAAATAACTCATTTATAAATGAAAAAAGTATATATATATATATATATATAAGAAAGCGAAAGAACACGTAGAATTAAACCCACTGTTCAAGCATTTACTTTTATAAAGAGAGCTCGATACAGAATAGAGATTTATATTGTAATAGTTGTTACAATGGTTTATAAAAGCATGCTATTGCTACACAAACATTTTCATGTTTCAGTTATTCTGCATTTTTACCTATTTTTAAGAGAGCAAAAGTTATAAAAAAAAAACATTTAGAAGATGCTATTTTGAAGTACAATATTGATCTGCACTTTTTATAAGTCTGTGTTCAATGAAGTGTAAAATTGAGCAAAGTAGATGAAATTATGCAAAACTGAAAACCCTACATCAAAAATCTATATGCATATAAAAAAAAACACATCAAAATCTGAATGAGGTCTTTTCAAGAAGCTTTATTGAATTTAAAAGACACACCTAAATTGTTTCAAATTAGTTTAAAGGGGCACCATTAAAAGGATAAATGAACAAATCTTCTCTGTTCTTATAGTGTTACTTTTATCAAGGCTCCAACAGTAGAAGGCTCTTGGGGAGATTTCTAGTCTTGGGGCCCTAGGCTTCAGCCCATAAATAAATTGATCACTCACAACAGAAGTTGGTGAGAACTGTATGTGAAAATTAAAATTGAAATTTTAAAACAAAGTTTTTATCCTGAAATATTTTTTATCAAGACTTTTTTTTTTAAATCTCAAAACATGAATTATCAAAGAATATCTAAAGAAAAAAAAAAAAAAAAAAGTGGCTATTTGATTTACATTTTATATTTTAGTAAATTAATATGCTAAATATTTTATTGTGAATTATTTAACAGCACCATTGTTTCCTACTATTTAAAAATCAAAACAAAAAGCAAAACATTTTATTGAAGCATTTATCGTTGCGACTTAATCTTGTGATCTCTCTGTCTCACTCCTTTGTCTGGTATAAAAAATTCAAAGAGGTTTATTTGAAAAATAATTCTATTTGAAGGATTTCCTTTTGGTAATGACCTCCCTGAAATCGTGAAGAGCCACAATCACCAACATCCTGGAGGAACATGACACATAGAAGAAGAATGAGCCGCTAGCACAAGTATTTTACTAGCAGAAAAAAAAGACAATGAAAGAATGATATAATTACAGCCCCTGCTGAATATGTTTAATAGTAAAAATAAACAGTTTTGTCTAGTTGTAAAGCAAGACTTAAATTCTTAGATTCAAGTAAACTTTATAATTTTTCAATACCAAGTCTTATCAGACAATTGCAACATTCATAGAATTTAGCAAAGATATAATCATAGTCATTAAAATTGATGTAACTAGCAAATGAAGTAATAATTAAATTATTATGTCACATAGTTAATCAGTCATTGCAAATATGTTGAAAATTTAAAATATATTTGCATTCATTTTTGAAGATATGGAAAAACCAATAAAATATTTGCTCTTCTATATAAATACTTGTTACGAAATAAAATCTTTGCATTTGCCTTGTTAAATCCCCTCGGAGGATGAAATGTGTCAGCGAAAATAAGTTTTCCTTTTGTCTTTATTCATGTTGTCCTTTTATTTTCTTTGAAATTTTTTTGATTTTTTTAGATTAGTGTAAGACTAAAATAGTTTATTATTGAGGGACATAATCTCAACAAGCTGGGTTCATGGCAGAAAATCTAAGAAAGTTCTTAGACAAGGTGTTGATTTCAACAGTTAGGAATAACTGCAAAATACTTGTGCCACCCCATTTTATAAGCAGTAACACACAAATGCATGCTGGGGGTTCTTCCTCACCAATAAAATAGGCCAGTTCTCAGTTTCATATGACTCAGTCTGCCTTGTCTCAAAGTCAGAAACACTATGCTCATGTTTGAACTTGTGTCAACCTCAATTCTTAGTTTGTGAACTTTTTGCCTTATTGCTGTTAATTTGCCTTGCGTATATTGTTTGTTCGTTTGCTTTATATTATTTTTTGCCCTGTTGATTTCTTTTTCTTGTTTTTGCTAATTTTAAACTTTGTCAATTCTGTTTCTTGGACATTTTTGTTACTTATTTTGCATTTGAGTTTGAGTTTTGTTTAACGACATATCAACACCTCTGTGGGTTATTTAATACCAAAAAGGTGGGGTTTTAAGGTATTTTTTTTTATGTTTGGTTATAGTGAGAAGGTTGATTTAGTTGGATTTTGATGAAAATTTTTTGTTTTTATTCATTTTTATTTCAGAAAACTTAAAATGTCTTCTAGTTTTGAATTTAAAAATGTTTTGCTGAGTAATTTTTTTCCCTTCAAAAATGTGTTATGGTAATAATTTTTTCTTCAAAAATGTATATTTTTCTATAAAAGTCTATTTTTACGTATATATTTCTATAAAAGTGTATTTTTATACTTTCATAGTGTTTTGACCCCAGTTTGGGGGTTAACTATTTGCTCATAGCTGGGACCCTAAAAGGTGCTACCACTCCAGGTCAGGGTGGAACTGAGAATAACAGCAATTAAAAGGTGGTTCCATACTCCTCACAACCCCCCAATCAGGGGCCTTACTGCCAGATGCAGTTTACCGTCATGCCCAGGACCATGACTACTCGCCCCACTTTAGGTAGTAAAGCAAAGCAGAACAAAAGGCCTAAATTTTGTTTTTATTGTTTCACCCCAAGCAAGATGATAACGCCACTGATGGACAGGGGGCTACATAAAAGTAAAAGATTAGATAGGGGGGAAGTAAAAAGAAAGACGAACCAGTTACAGGGGGTGTCAGAGAAAGAAGCAAGAGAAGGATGGTGATGCAGGTGTGATGACAGTTGCAAAGGTAGAAAGAAAGGAAAAGATATACAGGGTGATGTAGAAAGAACTAGAGCCAAGTGGTTAAGAGATGGGCATTGACATTGCATTTAAATTCCTGACAATTGCAAAGGCATAGAGAAAGGAAAAGAACAAGATAGAACAAGATATACAGGATGATGTAGAAAGAACTGGAGTCAAGTGGTTAAGAGATGGGCATTGACATTGCATTTAAATTCCTGGAGGTTATAGCCATTAGGAAAGCAAGAATATGATAAGGTGGAAAATACGAAAAAAGAAGCTGATGGTGTAGAATTGTCATCTGCATTTGGTTGATCTAACTGTGAATGGATGGGACCTTGTTGCCAGTCTGGTTGCATGAGTAAACTCATGTGGCAGGGGCACCAGTGACTTAAGTTCATTGGAGCAGAAGCCATGAAAATATTTATAGAACAGACAGAGGGAAGCTACATCCCGTCGGTGAGAAAATGGCTGGAGTTGAGCTGCCAAGTCGGTATCTATCACATTACTGATTCTCCTTTGGAACCTGTCAAGAACACTGACCAAACATGAGCAGTATTCCATGCACGGATGGATGGTTGATTTTTATATGTGCAAGATGGATTCAGATGGAAAAAAACATCCTAGCCCGACACAGTGACCCAACCTTCCTAGCAGTGGATTTAACTATTGACTCAATGTAATGGTCCCCTCTTGAGATCGCAAAAGAGGGTAAGGCCGGGGAGGCGCAGTATATTGCTCTCAGGGAGAATCGCTTGGTCCATGCTTATAGGACATTTCTTAAAGACAATGACCGGGATTCCATCACCTCCGCTAGCCCCATGCAGGTCAGGTTTTGATATTACCTTAAATATCAGTGACTGGGTAATGTAAACATCATTCAGTTTAGCCTCACTCAGTTAAGTGCCATACGTGAAACACGCTTGGGCGATCATGTCTCGAAAGAGGCATGACTGACTGGGCAGAAGATGTATTCTGCAGTAGGTTGCCATTGCTTTCTGCGGTAGACTGGTTGACAGCAAAGGCTATAGAACCCAATCTGTCCTATTATTTAACCCATAACCAGAAGGAAGTGACAGATTAATACGTTTCCAAAGGGTACTTGCGCATAAGTGAATGCAATAAATTCAACTGGAATTCGAACTTGGCTCCCCGATTTCTCATTCCGAGGCACCACAACGCACACTAAAAACTGTAAAAAGACAGAATGCATGGTGGTCAGCAAAAGAGGCAGCTGAAGGTGTGAACTACATACTGGAAATGTCAAAAAGACGCAGGTAAAGAAATGTAACAATGTGGATGATAAAAGTGGGTTGTTTTTTTTTAATCGTATCACCCCGAGCAAGGCGGTAACGCCACTGATGTGCAGGGGGCTACGTAATAGTGAAAAGATTGGAAAAGAGAAAGCTGGAAACCACATCCTAAACAGGGAACAAGGAATGAGCCTCTTAACCTGTTCAATAGATGTGAGTGGAGTGTGAACCGGGCGATAGTTTAGTCTATCTACTCCAATTGAAAAAAAAAAGGCGGAAAAGAGTGAAAAGATTGGAAAAGAGAAAGCCGGAAACCACATCCTAAACAGGGAACAAGGGATAAGCCTCTTAACCTGTTCAATAGACGTGGGTGGTTGCTTTGTTTTTATGGCAAATCAACCTTGGCGGGTCATTTATTGCCAACTAAACTTTATTTATTTATTGCTGGTAATACCTTTTTCTTTCAACAATTTATTGTTGTTTTTTTATAAGTTTTGTGTCTAGTAATACAGTTTTCTTTTTGAGTATTACGGGATTTGTTTTTAAGGGCAGGGTCCCCAAGTCCTACCCTTGTTATTTAACCCATAACTGGAGGGAAGAGATGGATTAATACCTTTCCCAAGGGTACCAGTGCTTAAGTGAATGCAGGGTATCCAACTGGAATTCGAACTCGGCTCACCGATTTCTCTTTCCAAGCCGATATCCACTGCACCACAACACACATTCGTCACTAAACACTTACAGCAGCTGGTATTCCCAAGTGGTCACCGATCTAAGTACTGACCAGGCTCAACGTTGCTTAACTTTGGTGATCAATTGAGAACCGGTGTATTCAACAGGCGTAAACCCGGATAATAAGATAGCAGAAAATCCGGTACTAAATCCAAAAGTACTAGGGAATAAAGTTTTCTCTTTTATATTTATTTTTATTCATTCTGCACTAATTTTCTAAGTTAACAATATTGGATAAATTATTAGAGCTCTAATCACCCATCTTATTTCTTTTTATACTCCCTCTTTTTAACGTGGAGGGGGGACTACAGTATGTTCCCTAAAAAACAAAATTTAATTTGATTGAATAAATGGATTGCCGACCAACTTTAAAGAGAGAAATTTGAGCTGAAATCTTAGAAAACAACTAAAATCTAGAAAGAGTGAAAAACTGTGTATATTGTTCAGAAATCACCAGAAGCCAGTGTGATCAACTTACCAATAACCATCATTGGTTGGCAAGGGAATCAAGTGGGGCTTGACATTGGTAAAGATCCTCACTGGAGATCCTGTTTTTGATTTGGCTGCATTGAACACAGAATGATTCATATAGGTAACCTGCAATACAAGAAATAGACACAGTAAACTACTGGGTGCCCCAACAAAATGACTTTTAAAAAGTCAATATCTGAGTAACTACATGTTGGAGGCAAATGCAATTAAATAGCCTTCATGTTGAACAGTTATATATTTATTTATCAAAATTTGAACACGAGATTCAAAGGAATGTAAATTTTATAACTGTTTTCACAAAGCTTCACATATGTTCAATATGCAACACCAGTGACATAACGCACAACAAAATTGGTACTCCAGCTCCTGCCAAATACGTTGTAGCATGTCTTGCATAAAATTCTCCAATGTCTCAGTGTTTCTCTGCTTAAGTTTCTCCAGGATTGTAGGAAGAGGAGGGATATAGACCTGTCCTTTCACATAGAACCATTGAAAAGAAAAAGAAAAATCACAAGATATCAAGTCAGATGAACATTGTGGCCATTTGAACAGCACATTGTCATTATCACGCGCATGCCAGGTCCATCTTCTTAGTAGATTCTCACTGAGATAAGTCCACACAGACAACTTATACATATATATATATAAGTCCACACAGTCAACTTATATATATATATATATATAAGTCCACACAGTCAACTTATATATATATATATATATAAGTCCACACAGTCAACTTATACATATATATATATAGAATCCACACAGTCAACTTATATATATATATATATATATATAAGTCCACACAGTCAACTTATATATATATATATATGTCAACTTATATATATATATATATATATATACACAGTCAACTTATATATATATATATATATATAAGTCCACACAGTCAACTTATATATATATATATATATATATACACACAGTCAACTTATATATATATATATATATAAGTCCACACAGTCAACTTATATATATATATATATATAAGTCCACACAGTCAACTTATATATATATATATATATAAGTCCACACAGTCAACTTATATATATATATATATAAGTCCACACAGTCAACTTATATATATATATATATATAAGTCCACACAGTCAGCTTATATATATATATATATATAAGTCCACACAGTCAACTTATATATATATATATATATAAGTCCACACAGTCAACTTATATATATATATATAAGTCCACACAGTCAACTTATATATATATATATATATATATATATATATATATATATATATATATATATATATATATATATATATATATATATATATATATATATATATATATATATATATATATATATATATATATCGTCCACACAGTCAACTTATATATATATATATATATAAATCCACACAGTCAACTTATATATATATATATATATATAGATCACACAGTCAACTTATATATATATATATATATATATAAGTCCACACAGTCAACTTATATATATATATATATATATATATATATATATATATATATATATATATATATATATATATATATATATATATATATATATATATAAGTCACACAGTCAACTTATATATATATCTTATAAGTCCACACCACAGTCAACTTATATATATATATATATAGGAAGTCCACAGTCAACTTATATATATATATATGGAAATCTGATCAACTTATATATATATATAAGTCCACACAGTCAACTATATATATATATAAGTCCACACAGTCAATATATATATATATATATATATATATATATATATATATATATAAGTCCACACAGTCAACATATATATATATATATATATATATATATATATATATATATATATATATATATATATAAGTCCATATATATATATATATATATATATATATATATATATATATATATATATATATATATATATATATATATATAAGATATATATATATACAGTCAACTTATATATATATATATATATAAGTCCACACAGTCAACTTATATATATATATATATATATATATATATATATATATATATATATATATATATATAAGTCCACACAGTCAACATATATATATATATATATAAGTCCACACAGTCAACTTATATATATATATATATATATACACACAGTCAACTTATATATATATATATATATATATATATATATATATATATATATATATATATATATAGTCCACACAGTCCAACTTATATATATATATATATATAAGTCCACACAGTCAATATATATATATATATATACAAATTACACAGTCAATATATATATATATATATAAGTCCACACAGTCAACATATATATATATATATATAGATACACAGTCAATATATATATATATATATATAAATTCCACCTGATCAACTTATATATATATATATATAGTCCACACAGTCCATATATATATATATAAATTACACACACAGTCAACACATATATATATATATATATATATATATATATATATATATATATATATATATATATATATATATATATATATATATATATATATATATATATATATATATATATATATATATATATATATATATATATAAGTCCACACAGTCAAGCACATATATATATATATATAAGTCCACACAGTCAACTTATATATATATATATATAAGTCCACACAGTCAACTTATATATATATATAAGTCCACACAGTCAACTTATATATATATATATATATAAGTCCACACAGTCAACTTATATATATATATATATATATGATCCACACAGTCAACTTATATATATATATATACGTCCACACAATCAACTTATATATATATATATATAAGTCCACACAGTCAACTTATATATATATATATAAGTCCACACAGTAGAATCAACTTATATATATATATATAAGTCCACACAGATCAACTTATATATATATATATAAGTCCACACAGTCAACTATATATATATATATATAAGTCCACACAGTCAACTTATATATATATATATATAAGTCCACACAGTCAACTTATATATATATATATATATAAGTCCACACAGTCAACATATATATATATATATATAAGTCCACACAGTCAACTTATATATATATATATAAGTCCATAGTCATATATATATATATATAAGTCACACAGTCAACTTATATATATATATATAAGTCCACACAGTCAACTTATATATATATATAAGATAGTCTACAGTCAACTTATATATATATATATATATAAGTCCACACAGTCAACTTATATATATATATATAAGTCCACGCAGTCAACATATATATATATATAAGTCCACACAATCAATATATATATATATATATATCGATCCTACAATCAACTTATATATATATATATATAAGTCCCCCCCAGTCAAGCTTATATATATATATATATAAGTCCACAGTCAACTTATATATATATATATATATATATAAGTCCACACAGTCAATATATATATATATATATAAGTCACACAGTCAACTTATATATATATATATATATAAGTCCCTAAATCAACTTATATATATATATATATAAGTCCACACAGTCAACTTATATATATATATATAAGTCCACATAGTCAACTTATATATATATATATAAGTCACACAGTCAACTTATATATATATATATATATAAGTCCACACAGTCAACTTATATATATATATATAAGTCCACACAGTCAACTTATATATATATATATATAAGTCCACACGATCCAGCTTATATATATATATATATATAAGTCCATCAACTTATATATATATATATAAGTCCACACAGTCAACTATATATATATATATAAATCCACACAGTCAACTTATATATATATATATAAGTCCACACAGTCAACTTATATATATATATATATATATAAGTCACAATCAATATATATATATATATATAAGTCCACACAGTCAACTTATATATATATATATATATAAGTCCCGCACAGTCAACTTATATATATATATATATAAATTTACACAGTCAACTTATATATATATATATAAGTCACACAGTCAACTTATATATATATATATATAAGTCCACACAGTCAACTTATATATATATATATAAGTCACACAGTCATATATATATATATATATATATATATATATATATATATATATATATATATATATATATATATATATATATATATATATATATATATATATATATATAAGTCCACACAATCAACTTATATATATATATATAAGTCCACACAAATCAACTTATATATATATATATAAGTCCACACAGTCAATATATATATATATATATAGAATCCACAGTCAACTTATATATATATATAAGTCCACACAGTCAACCTATATATATATATAAGTCCACACAGTCAACATATATATATATAAGTCCACACAGTTAACTTATATATATATATAAGTCCACACAGTCAACTTATATATATATATATATATAAGTCCACACAGTCAACTTATATATATATATAAGTCCACACAGTCAACTTATATATATATATAAGTCCACACAGTCAACTTATTTAGTTTTTACACATTTTAAGAATTGGCTATGTTATTATATGTTACAAAATTATATCAATTTTTAGTGGTGTTATGAACGAGGTGTTTGTCCCATAACTAAAATGCCTTAATTTATAGTATGATTCATGGTTCATGGACGAATGTGTGTGCAGCACGTGGAGAAAATGCATGAAGCGAAAGAAAAGTAGATATTTACTCACGGTTGACTGGAAATATACATTTATTTTACATGGAGAAACATTACAACATAGATACATACAGAATCAGTCCCAAGTTATCGGGTTGTGTGTCACAACCATTAGGGCAGAAGAACATACATGTGTTCTTAATCATTGACGGCCATATTCCAAGTCTGTCGAGTCGTGCGTCTCACGTCTGAATGTCGCGTTGATCACGTGACACGCGTGGACCCACTTTTCAGAGGTGAAAAGGGAGGTACTCTGTTTTGGAACAGGAAAGGGTTAATTCCCTTGGAATATGTTTTTATTCGTCCTAACAGGTGGGAACACCTTGTACATTACTTTTCTATGGCTTTTATTAATGCACATAACCCTTGCTAGGGGCAAAAATATTGCTACACAACCAAGAAATGTCGAATTGATTCTTATTTTGTGCCTCTTATTGAAACACTAAAGGCAAAGAAATGGTGTCAAGACAAAAAAAAAAAATCTTTTTTTAGCTAATTTGGGGTGGGGTGCTGAATCTAAAAATGACCTTTTTCTTGGTTGTTTTCTGTATTTATGATATTGACTGATGGCAATATTTCTCAAAGTAAATTAGTAGAAACCTTTCAACTTGTAGCTAAACCAACAAATATTAGTCTGCTTATTGAGAAATACTATTTTTTTTTTTTTTTTTACTAAAAACCAGACCCTAAATACAATAGAATATATACTAAGACCAACAAGTATTTTCATCAAATCATTTAATAAACTAACAGCAGAAATAAAACCTTCATAAACATAAGAACTATGGTAAAAATTTTGTCTTTCTTGATGTCTGTCATGTTCAATGTTATTTAAGTCCCTTTTGATACTCCAGCAGTAGTCAGCTATCATTCGTTTGTACCACTGTCCCTGGTAGCACTCTTCTCCCTGTTTTTATCCTAATGGAATCATTCTCATTTGCTCATCACTCACATCACTACAATTACCAGAAAATTTATCTAGATGACTATGTAAAAAAATTAACCTTAATACTTATACTAGTGTATTACTGATAAACTTTATCAGTTAATTTGGATTTTGGTGATAAATTGGAAAAAAAAAATCAGATAAAATAAATCGGTATTTCTATTTAAAATTTTTTTTAATCAAAAGTACTTTTCTTATAAAAATAGTTTATTTCAGGTGGCTGAAATAAATTGCTCAGCCTACCTGAAAACTGATGGGTTTCTACTACCTTTATTAACTAAATGTTGTGATCAGCCAAGATCATAAATTGATCAGTTTTTTTTTACAAAGCAGTTTCGATATAGCAAAAACAGTAGCTAAGCATGAAAATCTGAGGTCATTTTCAGAATCAGCCTCCATCAAATTAACTAAACATTTTTCGTTTCCTGTTACCGAAAATCATTTTGAACAGTGTTATCTTCACATTCGGCTTTTCAATAGCAGTCAGGTTAGATTTAAGGCTCCAAGATCTCCACTCAGAATTGTTCTAGTGGATTAAAGTGTTGGTTGATGAATTTGGTGACATAGTAAAGTTTAATTCCTTTGTGGGGCATTATGGCCCCAGTGAGGAATTACTAAACAATACTAAATAATAACAAGCTGAGATATCCATAAATATGGACAACAGAACAAGAATAATCTACCTTCATAGATTAAATAAAGGATACAGTTCAAAATTTGCTGTAGATTTTGTTATCTTTGTGACATTAGATTTCACTACTGATGTAATAATTATCAATTCAATAATTTATTTGTAAAACAGAAATTTTTTATGCAATCTAAATTTCATTTGCAAAATTTTTTAAACTAAAATATCAACAAGATTCTTACTTTGTAGTCCAACATGAAGAATGATGGAAGAGCTTCTAGAACCTTCTTTTCCATGAAATAAGGTAGGAACATAAAAATTGGCAAAATGGTTCCATTGACATCTAGCAATGAAAAATAAGATTTTAAATTATTAAACCTTACATAAAAATTAGTCATGGCATTTATTAATATAAGCAGGCAATACTAATCGAAGAACATTAGTACAATAATAAATAAAAATGTTATTTACGACTTACGTATATACTTTTTTTTTATGTATCAAGAACAACAAATGACGACTTACATTTAAAGAATTTGCTGGACATGCGAAAAAAGTTGGCGAGTTTTAAGAGGTGGAGAGAAATAAATTTTTTACTTTTAGCTGATGCCAATAATCGGACTGGGCTGGGGAATCAGATATCTTACTACCCTCTAAGCTAACTATATGAGTGATCTGCTAGCAGAGAGTGGTAAGGGATTTTCATCCGGGTGATAAAGAAAAAAAAAAAAAAAGGAAATAAAGTCCAAACTACCTGCAACAAAAATTCCTGACAAGTTAAGATAAACCAACAAGAAAAACGTTTAACTGAGCAAAGCAAAATATAGGCATAGAGAAATGCAAACAAATGACGACTTACATTTAAAGAATTCAAGTCTGAATCTTAAAAATTCAAGTATTGTGAAACCAATTAAATTGTAAAATGCGAATTCTACTCTAACAGCTTCTTTTCTCGCACTTCCCGCCTGTGGAATTCCCTTCCGCTTACTTGCTTTCCCGACAACTACAATCTTCATGAATATAAATGTAAAGTCAATAGTCATCTCCCATCTCACTAACTTGCATCCTCTCATCTCATTACTTCAGTATTTTCATCTCTCTCTTACCTGCTTCCTGACACCCCCTGTATTCTGTCGATACTTCTCATAACTTTCCTTCCTATGTATTCCCCTGCACAACAGTGGCAGTAAAATGCCTTGCTTGGGGGCCACACGATTATTAAAAAAAAAATTTTTTTAGGGGGAAGGATAGCTAATTCTAAAACACTAAAAGAATTAATACAAAACAAAAACTAAAACTTGAAAGTGGAATTTACTCTATTACTTGTAACAATCGCCACAAGGAATACATTGAAGGAACCTCAAGAATTTAAATAAAAGATTATATGAACACAAAAGGGTTTTTTTTTTTATAAAATAACATACTAAAAATGTATTAGCTGTTTACCATAATGAGTCTGGATATAATTTTTTATTTAAAAAATTCTACTCTAATTAAAAGAGAAAATTCGTTAAGATGAAAATGTTAAGAAAGTGATTTAATTACTAGATCATCCACGGCAAATTTTCACCAAGGTTCTTATGACATTCTAGTATCACAATGTGGGACATTTAATAACAAAAATGATGGAAACATAAATGAAAAGAAAAAGAGACTAAATTAAATTGGCTCGATTATATGCCCCCAAATCACATTTCAAATTTTAAATTCTCCACATCTCTCTTTTTCGTTTATGCGCAGTTGCATCAATGTAAACATAAATTTAGTCCAATGAAGTTTCAAAGGACAAAACGTATCACACAAAAACTTTCCACTGTTATACTTTTTACCACTGAAATTGTTCTTGATATGTCAATCAGTTAAGTGCCACACGTGATGCATGCTTTGGGTGATCATGTCTTGAAAGAAACATGACTGACTGGGCAGAAGATTATCCCGCAGTAGATTGCCATTGCTTTCTGCGGTAGACTGGTGAATTATATTATTCTATTAATAAGCAGTAATTAGTGGGGGATCAGTTTATTACTTCATGACAATAGAAAACCGATCACCCACTTTATGCCCAGTAGAAGCCTTAATCATGTTTCTATTATATTCAGTCAGTCAGTTAAGTGCCACACGTGATGCATGCTTTGGGTGATCATGTCTTGAAAGAGACATGACTGACTGGGCAGAAGATTATCCTACAGTAGGTTGTCATTGCTTTCTGCAGTAAACTGGTTGCCAGCCAAGGCTATAGAACCCAATCTGTCCTGTTATTTAACCCATAACTGGAGGGAAGAGACGGATTAATACCTTTCCCAAGGTTATTTGTGCTTAAGTGAATGAAAGGAATTCAACTGGAATTCAAACTCAGCTCCCCAAATTCAAATTCCAGACCATTTTCCCATATTTGTCTGTACTTCTGAGATGTAGCTTTTCATTATTTTCTCTGTTCAGATTTTTGTCCTTATCTTTATTGCCATGTTCACGACATTTCGGCTGTTGTATGCTCTGGCCTTCTTCAGGTGCTAGAAATTTTTAACTGAACTCTTTATTTTGATCACTGGCATATATCATTCTCATCTCATGTTCTCAAGGACACATGGCCCAGTGGATATAGGCACTGGTTAGTTCCAGTAACTTGATACAAAGAGCTGTAAATTCAATACCTGGCTACACCAGTGGTGAACAAATAACTTAGTTACAGGCTGATAACGGCAGAGCATCCAGAAGTGGCATCACACATGGAATGAGAATGATTCAACCCAGTGATCAAAATAAAAGGTGCAGTTCAAAACTCCTATCACCTGAAGAAGGCCAGTGCATACAATGGCCAAAACATCATAAACATAGCAATAAAAACAAAGACAACAGTTCGAACTATTTTCCCAAATTTATAAGCTCTAGCAAGGGAAACTAGTTTATATTGTAAACAAAAACAAGACAAAAGGGAGATGAAATTCTGTGTTGATTAGCATTTGTTAGAATTTCCTTTAAGCACAATGTCTGTCAATTCGAAAAATACTAATGATTCTTTTTCTTATCATTTTAGAAGGGGAAAGTTCTTTTCATAACGGAAATGGTGTTGACTCAAACCTTAATATTTTAAAGTTATCTCTACTAAATTTTTATTTACAAATATCAGGTTTCTAACTGGGTCCACATCATCTCTAAGTGCATAATACTGATATTGTCAGTTTCCAATTTTTAAATAAGCTTCCAAATTTCAATTTTTAAATAAACTTTTAAAAAACATATTCATGCATTTTTCTATTAGGCTTTGGGCATTATTGCAGAAGCACTTGCACAAAAAGAAAAGAAAAAAAGAATGAATGTTTATCTTACACATGAAAATGATTTGAAAATTAGAAAAGTTAGGGTATATGGTTCAGTTCCACAATATGGGCCAAGATGACCATCATGTAAAGAACGCCATATTGCATATGAAAGATGAATTCATCCAAGCAGAAAGGTAAACAAAGACAAAAGCATTTCATGAAAGACATTTTTAAATTTTTGTGGAACAGATTTATTCTAAATGAAGAACAGGTATCCACATTTTTATTTACTTATTCTTCTTGTCGTTGAAATTAGTCAGCAGTACCCCGGGTACACCAAAATACACACACACACACACCAGATAAAAACACAACCAAGTACAGCCTCAAAAAAAAAAAAGTAATGTTTAAAATAAATCGAAAATTGTCAGCATGTGATGCTGCTAATTTTTCACAGGGGGTAACGAGAAAAGAAATAAATGGCAACCAAAATATTGTATCTAGTCAAACATGGATTGAAAAAGACACAATCATCCAAGTGTATATCAAGTCTGGTACTTAACTGATTGATTTATTATCTCCCTTAGTTTAAGAAAATGACTCCATAATTAAGCCAAAGCCAAAAAGGAATATGTATTAATCAGCTTTTGCAAAAAAATTACTTTAATAAAAAAAAAAAAACCTCTCTGAAGATGGCTCATGTGAGCTGAAAGCATAGAACCAACTTAATAAAAAATTATCCAAATGTTGGAGAATTTTTGTCTTTATTTTCAACTGAAATTAAAGCCAAAATACTACGTTTAGAACGGCTCATGATTAAATATAATAGACATTCATTGTCTCTTATATTTAACTGTATATATGTGTGTGCATGTGTAAACGAAATAGGAAAGAACCTATTTAAAAAAAAATGTAAAATACAAAACAGTACCTGAAACAACTGGCAAAATAAAATTCAAAAATAGTAAAAATTATTTCTTTGCTACAAACATAAATAGAAATTAAAATTCCACGTTTATTTTTATCATTTAACATCATGAAACAAAACCGAGCATATATTTAGAACTTAATTAAAATTCAAAATCCAAGTAAAATCTGTGATTACTGAATCAAATTGAACGTTTCAGAGCACTGATTATTCTGGTTGACAATTCTAATTAATTTTGAGCAAAAAAGGCACCATCTGTACAGAGAAAACCTAATGTGATGGGACAAGACAGACTTAATTTTCAGAATCAGCCTTAAAAAAAATAGTCCAGAAACATGTGACTATTGCCCAACAAGATTTGCGTTAAAAATGGGGGGAAAAAAAAAAAAGAAGTTAACTCTGATGTTGTGTCTAAAATCTTATAAATTTGACTACTAATGAAAACAAAAAACAAAAATGAAATTACTTTTTGATAATTCTTGCCAAATGTTAGTTATTTTCTGCAGAGAATGTGCCATGACATCAACCAAGCAGCCAAAAGGTGGGTCCACAACTACAGCCAATTTTTTGGAAGAATCATTGGCAGTAATGAATTCCTTAAATGTTTTCTCAGAGGCTGAATTGTTGAAGAAGTAATGGTTGAACATGTTGTAAAAGCAAAACTTATCTGAGGGATAAACTTGCATCTGAAAGAAAGAAGCAAATCAAAGCATTTCTAAAAATGGCCTTCACACTTGTGTGTTCGTTGCATATATAAAAAATAAAAACAATGAAAATGATATTAAATATTAAATACTTGCTTACAAATGAAAAAAATAAACTCAGAACATTTAGTATTTGTGCACATTTCTGAGATGAAGTATTGTAATTATTTACATTATTTATATTGATCAGAATGTTGTCCTCAATTTTATTGCCATATTCACGACATTTCGGCAGTTGTACACTCTGACCATCTTCAGTTGATTGGAATTTTGAACTGAACCCTTTATTTTGATCTCTGGGGTAGATTGTTCTTATTCCATGAGTAATGCCATTTTCAAATGTTTTAGTTATCTCCCTTGAAGAAAAATAACTCTCCCAAGTTTTTTTTTTTATTCTAAGTTCAATACCTGAACTTTGTAAGTATTGAACTTACAACTCTTTGGGTCAAGTCACTGGATCCAACCAACACTTTTATCCACTGGGCCATATGTCCTAAACATCTGGAAGTGGCATGATTCATGGAACACAAACAATCTACACCAGTGATCAAAATAATGAGTTCAGTTCAAAATTCCAAGAAGGTCAGTTCATACAACAGTCAAAATGCCATGAATCTAGCAACAAGAAAAAGACAACAGTTCAAATAATGTAAATAGTTCATTTAGTGTTTGAAAAAAAAAAAAAATCTATTTTTTTAATTGTAAAATTTGTACAAAAATGAAAATAAGCATTATAGATAATTAGAACTGACTAATCTCTTTAAAATTATAAAATCTAATGAAAGATTAGCTTGAATTTCCCTATAAATGTCCTTTCATAGTTAGTTCTCTTTAAGTGATATCCAATAATTAGTTAATTAAAATTATAACCAATATCAGGAATCAGTTATTTTCATGTATGAGTGACCTAAAAGCAGAAAAAATGTACATGTAGAAAAATCAAAAAGTGAATTCAACTTTTAAAAAAATACTTGAAACAAAGTACTTTAGCAAACAAAAATAATAATAATAATAATAATAATAATTACAAGGTTCATAGAAACAATTTTGATAAAATTCAAATTTTTTTTCCTGAAAATTTAAAAAATCCCACTGACTACCACAGTTTGATTCATCTTTTTCTATTTCAAGATGTTTAATGTTGTCAAAATAAATATTTTAGTTTCCAAAATGCCTCATTTCAAAATGAAAAAGAGAACATTTTGTCAAAGATTGGTTTTCCATTATTGTTTGGTTGTCTTAAGAGACACAAAGAAATCTGCACAAAAGGTTTTGAAGTTGTTTTCAAATTTTAGTTTTTGTGAAATTTAAGATTATAAATATGATAAACTTTTAAAATTATTGTCTCAAAGTTTTTCTGGTGAAAAACACATTAATTTGAAAATCCTACAAAAATCAAATAATTATTGGATTTTAATGAAACTTTCATGATTTATTTACAAACGAATGAAATTATTTTTGAAATTATTATTTTTAGAAAATCTTGGTAAAAATATTTTGTTTATATATCTGTTATCTCCATTTTTGTAGGGAAAATTTATTTTATTAGTTAAATGCAGGACTCATTGGAGAATGTAAATTATCTATTATTTTTTTCAAACATCTGCCCCCCCTTTTTAAAACTGGCTCCCAATAGTAAAATAAAAAATGCAAATAAAACTCCGACATTATTTAATTAGATTATTTTTTAATAGCTTTAATAAATAATATATATTGAGAACATTATAGTCTGAAGAAAAACATTTTCTTTTGATTAATGAAATTTTAAAATAATTTTTTTTTTAAATTATAATAAATTATGAAGTTTCAAAAATATTTTTAAAATACTTCAAAGACTTGTAGGCGTTAGGTTACCAAGTTACAATTAAAGAATTTTCTTTGTGTATTTGAAGTTTTTGTACTATAATTCCTGAGTGTACATTAAAAGGTCATGTGTTTCACAGTTCCTTCCCCTTATAGGAAAAAAATTGGACAATTATGTCAATTTTGTCACCATACACTTAGCTTATCTTGCATCTGGCTGTCATCACATATCAAATCATATTGGGAAGACGTCAGAAAGATCAACACACTGTGTTTAAAAAATAGTTTTATTCTAAATTTCATGCTATGAACAAGTAATACTTGTGTAAATCAGATTAATTTAACTTTAAATTTGCTAATTTTCCAAAAATAATGTGTCACAGATGTACATTTTATTTTAGCAAGATTTTTATAACCTAGAATTAACTTTTGTTTACAAATCTGTCAATTGCTGAAAAATGTCTGAAAAATTGAATTTATTTTTTTAAATCTCAAAACTTTAGATTCCAATCAATATAATTTCTGTAATACACCAGAGTATTTTGCTTACTGGAAATAGTAAATTTAATCATTTAGCTTTCAATTAAAACTAAAATAAAAAAAATCAAGAAAACATTTTTTTTTATTTTTAAAAATTCGATTTATAAGTTAGGTATCGAAAATGAGTGGAGGGTACCTACTTTACTGAGACTAGCCTTTTCTAACTTAAGAGATAATAACAAGAGTTAGTTCCCTTGTCATCTATCGATAGGAAAAAATAAAATTCTGTTCGTTTAAGGGACGTAAGTCCGACATCATAAAGAATAAATTTTTCTGCTCAGTTTTCTTTTGAAACAAAAGTGAAGAAAAAATTCCTCGTTTATAATTTCTGCTACGTTCATTTTATTTACTTATTTATTTAAATATTAAAAGAAAGTAATTAAGTCATAAATGGAAGATTCATTGCGTTATCGTATGAAACTATTTGATCAATTTTTTTTAAAGACAAGACTCCACCTACGTCTTTTGAACAGGTGAAGAGACTCATCCCTTGTTCCCTGTTTAGGATGTGGTTTCCGGCTTTCTTTTTTTCCAATCTTCTTACTCTTTTTTTTTTTTCTCAATTGGAGTAGATAGACTAAACTATCGCCCGGTTCACACTCCACCCACATCTATTGAACAGGTGAAGAGGCTCATCCCTTGTTCTCTGTTTAGGATGTGGTTTCTGGCTTTCTCTTTTCCAATCAATGGCGTTACCGCCTTGCTTGGGGTGATATGATTTAAAAAAAAAAAAAGATGTTTTCCAGTTGTGCTGAACCATTTCATCCATGGCAATGAAAATCAGACAATTTAAAAACAGATTAAACTAAATCTGAAGCAGCCATCATGTGATTCTCCCAATGAATGAAACATGTTGAGAATTGTATGGACTGAGCATGCAACAAATACTGAAAGATCTAAGAAAAAGAGGAGCTATAAAACGGTTGCTGCTGACAATCAGAGACAATCAAATTTGGGGAATATTTGAGGAAAGAAAGCTTTGAAAATTTAATTCACACTGAAGGCAACAAATAACCAATTCGACAAGTTTATGCAAATGGATAGAAGAACAATCATGTTAGAGGGCCATAAAGGAGTAAGTAATAATGAAAGCAACAAAATGTAGGAAGCTGTGAAGAACCATAACCATCCATGTCCTGAAACAACAAGGTACAGATTAGGAACTTGAAAATCTCTCTAAAAAGGAAAAGTGGCCATATTGTTACATGATATTTTTAAGACTTCTGGATACTTACATATCTGGAGTCCAAATCCATAAGGAGACTACACAGCTTCAAATCACTTTGGGTTTCTATTGTTTCATGAACACTGAAAAGGTAATAATTCATCACATTAATGTCTCAAAATGTTGGTATATATTTTAATATCTAAACTTATTTTATAAATGGAACTTTGTGTGTGTGTCCATTACCATCAAATTTTTTTTAACTTTTTTCAGTGCAATATTTTCTTTTACGCCTTAAACTTTACAAATGACAAAAAAATTTGAAAAAAATTTCAATAATCTTAGGATGTGGGACCAGTTTCTCATAAATTTTCAAAATTCTCAGTTTTTCAAAATTTTTTTTTTAAATCGGAAAGTTTAAGTAACAATCAATAGAACAGCGTTGAAAAAAGTAAAAAAAAAAAGAAAAAAAGAAAAGGAAAACAACGAAATTAAACGTGGTGGTCGTCTGCTTCAGGTCCACCAAAAAATTTTCTAAAAATGAAATATGCTTTTCTGAATCAGCAAATTAGTGGATGTACCCAGTGTATGGCTGTGCGTTGTGGTGCAGTGGATATTGACTTGGAATGAGAGATCAGGGTGCCAAGTTCGAATTCCAGTTGAATTCCTTGCATTCACTTATGCACAAATACTTTTGAGAAAAGTATTAATCCATCTCTTCCCTCCAGTTATGGGTTAAATAATAGAACAGATTAGGTTCTATAGCCTTGGATGTCAACCAGTCTACCGCAGAAAGCAATGGCAACCTACTGTGGGAAATCTTCTTCCCAGTCAGTCATGTCTCTTTCGAGACATGATCGCTCATATGTATCACATATGTCACTTAACTGACTGACCCAGTGTACAGTGTGGTTGTCTCCCCACACCAAAGGTTCCATCAGTGACCATGACTTGTGAAATAGTTTCTAGCAAAGAAAAACATTTCCTGGATCCGACAAATGCGATATTCACTAGATCATGTCCCTTGTAATTTTTTTCCTCTTTCCAAAACTCAAAGATTTCAAAGAAACTTGGTTTCCAAGAAGGCTTCCATAAATGGAAACAGCGCTGGATATAATGTGTGGCTTCAGAAGAGTACTACTTCAAAGGAGATTAAATGCTGAATTGATACATGTTATAGTTTTCTTTTTTATAGCAACAGACCTGATACTTTTTTGTCAGACTTTATATGACTAATAATTATACATTGTATAATCTAAAATAATAATAATTCCCAATAAAAGACCTTTCTGTATCCAGTAGCGTGCAGAAGTGTGATGCAACAGCCCCAGGTATTCATATCAGCAAGACATCCAATCAAAGAGTCAAATAAAAATTTAGTTTATATTTAATTTAAATAAAGTGTTTATTCCGTGTTTCACCTGTTTTTGCATATTTAATTTAAAATTACTTTTCTTACATTTCTCAGAACCAGGCCCTGTTCCCTACCACCCACTACTTGAGTCTTGAGGGGTATAAAATCAAGGAGTCAGCCCTAGACATCACCAAACCTCTGCACATCACTGTCTGTATTGTAAGAATCCTCTTCTTTTTAAACTGCCAATTAACACTGGATTATATTCTTGAAGACTAATTCCACAAAAATGACTCTCAATTCTACTATCAGGTTCACAGAACTATGAGCAGAGGAATATTAAATATTTCCTATTCTTAGACATGACAAAAAAGTTAATCAGTACAGGCTCTTCTAACATCTTGAATATTTTTGCACAAGATGAAAGTAAAGCTTATATACAGTTTGCATTAGAATTGTTATGCTATATGATAGTGAAACCTGGCTGATTAAGAAAGTTGATATAAGCAAAATTGCTCGAACTAACATGGTAAGGTGAATATGCAATGTCAGTCTTAGGGATAGAAAAATCACCAGAGGAGTTAAGAAATAGGCTGGATATCTAAATTTAAATCTAAGCTTATTTATAAATGGAACTTTGTGTGTGTGTGTGTGTCTCCGTTACCTATAGACTTCAAAATGGCTGAACCGATTTTCTTGAAAATTTACACAGTTGTACTATAAGCATCTGCGAGTGTTCTTAGCTAGGTTTTGTGTTGAGGTACCCCTGATAAATATTGAAAATCGAAAAAAAACGCGTTATAGAAGGAGTGGTCCGATTTTAATCAAATTTGATACACTCATAGACAAAGACATAAGAAACGATATTCAGAAGTTTCAAGGTTGCAGTTCTTACAATAGTGCAATAAATAGATAATATATATATATATATATATATATAAAAAAGGCAAGATGTTTGTGTGTGTGTGTGTGTCTGTTTATCTACCTGTATGTCTGTATTTTTTTCAGCCCTTCTATTTTAGTTTTTGCTTCGGGTTTGGCTCTAAGTAGGTATAATTGTAGTTCTTAGTCTCAGCCCTGATACCATTTACTCAGAAGACTTATTTAGTCTTCAAAATTCAGTTTACGACAAAAAAAACTTATTTGATATCGATACCAGGAAATCAAAATTTGACTTACATCCATTCATTTTTCTTTCAGTCTACGGTTTTGCTTTAACTGGAAACAACTATTGCTTTTTAGTCTTTCGTGCCAACGTCCAAAGAGTCTGAGCTCCAGGACCATGGATTAGTTTTAAAGCTTCCATTACACCCAAGCAACACCGGGCTATACTGCTAGTTTCCAATATAATAGATGCTATGTGTCAAGCAAGGCTTAAATGATTTGGGCATGTTGAGAGAATGGACATAGAAAAGCCAGTCAGCAATTGTAGCTTTACTGAGGTCGATGGCTAAAGAGGGATAGATAGACCATGTAAACATGAACCCAGTTTATCAATAATAATTTAAAGAAGTTGAGATTACAGCCAGGCCTTACACAAAAATCAGGCAGTCCGGAAAAGAGCCATCAAGAAAACCCCATCCAACCCATGATAGCATGGAAATAAACGTTAAATGATGATGATGAAAAGAATTATTTTTAAAAAATCAGTTATAAGAGCCATTTTGATTGATGAAAGGAAAGCAAATATTGAATTTTCTGATGTATAATATTAAGCTCGTGTTTCTGAAGTTAAAAGCAAGGAATAAATTACATCCTTAAGTATAGACATCCCAATGTAAATTTTTTTGTTTTATAATTTTACCTTATTATCTATTAAAATGTCAATGTTGTACATATATTTCACTGAAATATTTAATTCTTCACAATAGAATAGAAATGAACCAGATGTTTAGCCAGTACATGTTTCTTCACCTAATTTCCATTTTAAAATTTATTTTCTAATTTTTTGGGAAAAGGTGCTACGCTGTAACATTTAACGTTATCAAAACATAAAAGATCTTGTGCATTCTCTATTTTTTTGCATTTTTCTTTCAGAATTTTTTGTATTAGGTGCAAGAAAATACAATAACTGAATGATAAAGTTGGAAAAAAAAAATTTTTGTCCTTCAAAAGGATCTCATCTCATCAGACTAATAACGGTTTTATCAATGGAATGTAGGAAGGGAGAATAAAACAAAAAAATATGCTGGTTATATTTCAACATCAAGAAATGTTGAAAACAACAGACACTTAAATTTAAATGCAAATTTTTGTCTTTCAATGCATAACGTAATCAATCACATTTGGGTTTCTTCCACTTTTGTTAGTTAAGGAGAAAAACTTTAATTACAAATGAAGGCTGATGCCGAAGTTGCTATCAAAAAAGAACATGAAAACATGGCAAAGGAAATATTAGTCGTTTTCTTATAAGAAAACATTCCACATTCATTGATCAATCAGACAATTTTTCAGGAAAAACAGGTCTCTCAAGTCCACTAGCATCAGTCATTCTAGTATTGATCGTGGTTATCCTCCCACCCCACACACACACACTGAACATGAGCATTATAATTACTTATAAAAAAAAATATTACAATTACATCAGGGCACTCTGGAAGAATGGTAGACTTTGAAAAACAGTAGCTACTCTGGCATGTACGCATCGCTCATTCCGTAATGAATTAGAGCACTCTGGCTATTGGGCGTGTATAATGATAATGTATACGCTAAAATGTCTGCCTTCTTCTACCAAACGCTCGTAGCTCAGAGGTAGAATCGTTGACTGACGCCAATTCGGTCGGGTTTCAATCCTGGGTTGAAGAGCAATTGGAGTCTAACCGTACTGATTACTAATCATCCGCAGAAAGATTTGTTTCGCTGTATCACAGCTCATCAGTACAGTTAGACTCCGATTGCTCTTCAACCCAGGATTGAAACCCGACCAAATTGGCGTCAGTTGGACGATTCTACCTCTGGGCTACGAGCGTTCGGTAGAAGAAGGTAGACTTTTTAGTGCGTATATCATTATACACGCCCAATAGCCTATATATATATATATATATATATATATATAAATTAAAAAAGGATTAATTCAATGATGTTGAATGACCATTTCGATATGAAAATCCCCACGGGGGATAACACATCACCTCAGCAACAGAAAATAATAATATTAATTTTAATATTAAAATAAAATTTTTAATATTAATTGGCATCGGGTTTTTGGAATTTACCTTCCTGCTTTTTTCACTTGGATTAAAGTATCTGAATTAAAATATATACACACACACACACACACACACAAATGGCCTTTACTATAATATAGAGGATTTTACAAAAAACGAAGTGCTGTTGAAGGAAAAATAGCAAAAACTAACCTTGGTACTCCAATACACAAAACATGAGTGATTTTCTGCTTTTTAAAGGTGTCAATCATGAAGGAAATGGTTGATTTGCTAAACAGGTATTGCTGAGGTAAGAAAAGTAAAAAACAAATACAGAAAAAAAAAAAAAAACAGATTTGTACAGTAATAATTACAAAAAACTGCCTATCTATAAATTCTGTGCTTAGACACACACAAGCTATATAATATAACTTCCATGTGCCTTTTCTTTAATTATTTTCATGGTAACTGTTCCAATGAACTTTCATCTATGACACCTAGGCTATGAATTTAAGAGTAGAACAGGAATTGGCAACATCACTCACTCGTCACATTTACAATTGAAATTGCCAGATGTAACTAAGTTTCATGCTAACAGTTTCTTTTCTCACACTTCTTATGGAACTCTCTCCTGCTTTCTAATCAACTTCAATCTTTAAAAATTTAAATGCAATGTCAATCGTTATCTTCTGTCTTCTTAATTATTGTTCTTTTATTCTCTCTCCTTAATAGTATTTTTTTTTCTCAAATTTTCTAACACTCAGTAACCCCTTGTGTCTTAGTGGCATTATTGCCTTGCTTGGGGTGAAATGATTAAAAAAAATATGAAAGTTAAGGTTACAATTGTGCAGATTTATTTTAAGATCAAAGGCAAATATACAAAATTGATCTACAATGCAATAATGTGATGAGATACTCAGTCATATAAATAAATCATTTTTCTCCCTCTTTGGACAATTTTGTATAACCTTGGAATTACGGCCATATTAAAATGAAATACCAGTTTTTGTTCAACCATTAAAGTTAAGCAACGTTAAACCAGGTCCGTACCTGGATGAGTGTGTGGTATAATGGATAACAGCTAGGGATGGTTGGTTAGATTTTGTTCAATGGTGTGTCAACCCAGATGGCTGATTTCACACTAACCAGGTGAATACATACATGTGTGTGTGTGTATATATATATATAGTGTATCGAGGCAGCTGATAATTTTCTAAACACATACTGTTAGGTATAAGAGACAATGAATGTCTATTATGTTTAATCATGAGCCGTTCTAAACGTCGTATTTTGGCTTTAATTTCAGTTGAAAATAAAGACAAAAATTCTCCAACATTTGGATAATTTTTTTATTAATTTGGTTCTAGGCTTTTGGCTCACATGAGCCATCTTCAGAGAGGTTATTAAGACAGTAACACAATAACATCCACCATCAGCGACAATTTTGTATTGACATAAAACATACTTTTTCCAATGATATAACATCTGTCTGTATATCAAATGCAGGGTATGTGAAGTTAGAAAAATCAACCTTGTGGACTAAATAAAGAGTTTGGTTCGAAATTTCAACAAATATCACCTGATGAAGGCTGGAACATACACCAGCCAAAATATTGTGAATGCGACAGTAAAGATGAGGACAACATTTCAATTAACATAAACAGCAGAAATTATATAAATAAAAGATTTAACATGCAGACACTGACTATATTGCTGCCACATATGGTCCAGCGCTCCTGCTATCTAATCGGAGTTCTTTGATAACTTTCAAAGAATCATTGGTCCTGACCAGGCATCTCAGCTTCAGTCACTTTCCCAATGCCATAAGCTTGCCTATATTTGCCTTTTCTGTAAATACTTACCTTTTTTTTTTAGAATCATTTCACCCCAAACAAGGCAGGAATGCTGCTGGTGCGCAGGGGGTTACAGTGAGAGAATTAAAAAGGTACAGGGGATATCAAAGAAACGATAAGACAAGGATGGGAATCAAGGAGATAGAAGATGGCAATTGATGTTGCATTTAAACTTTTGGAGATTGCAGCTATTAGGAAAG
Source organism: Ascarosepion bandense (assembly GCA_037127315.1). Taxonomy (NCBI): domain Eukaryota; kingdom Metazoa; phylum Mollusca; class Cephalopoda; order Sepiida; family Sepiidae; genus Ascarosepion; species Ascarosepion bandense. The sequence goes on along the minus strand of JBBBDQ010000329.1, from coordinate 89,473 downwards.
CAAGCAAAAAGGAGTTCCACAAAAGGGATGTGCGAGAAAAGAAACTATTAGAGTAGAAGAGACACTTACATTTAACTATTTTGATGGTAAAAAGGTGTGACCTTTATGCCAATCTAGTCGCACAAGTAAATACAGATGGATGAGGTACCAGGAAAAAAAAAGCTTGTCAGAGAAGTTATCATAAAAATACTTGTAGAAAAGACAGAGGGAAGCCACATTATGCCGGTGAGAATGTGACTGAAGGCGCGTTGCCAAGTCAGGATCGATTATATTGCAGATCTACCTTTGAATTATGTTGAGAACCTCAAAATGAATAGCAGGAGCACCCAACCAAATATGGCAACAGTATTCAATGCAAAGATGTATGGTAGATTTATAAACATACAAATTGGATATTGACAAGAAAAACTTCCTGACCCATCACAGTGACACAACCTTCCTAGCAGTAGATGCAGTTATGGATTCGACATAGTTATTCCATTTGAGGTAACTTAAGAAAGATGGTGTGATGTGTTGCAATCTAAGAGATTAACATCATCCAATCGGTAGGCAGGTAAGCTTGTCTATGGTCGTTAAAAGAGAGCAGCTTAGTTTTGGAGGCATTAAAATTTACAAGCCCTTTCTCACGCCATTCAATCACAGATTGGAGATTTTTTTTTTTTTAAGTGAAGCAGCCAAGTTTACTTTGTCGGCCTTGGTAGATTTCTTATTGAGACAGGCATAAATAGTGGTGTCATCTGCATAGATGCCTACTTGGGAACCAATTACATCAGGGAGATCATTGATGAAGATCAGAAAATGTGTAGAACTTAGGATAGAGCCTTAAGGGATGCCCACATTCATATGAAAGAATCTGGAAGCTTGCTCATTCAAAACAACCTTCATTTCATGATTTGATATGAACAATTAGATTAAATCAAACAATCACCCAGAAATACCATAGCTCTGGAGCTTGCACAAAAGGAAGGCCAGCATGTCGAATACTTTCAAGGTATCGAGAGCAAAAACTCGAGCTCCGCTGTTCTTATCACAAATTTGTAGGTTATACAAATTTTCGGGCCTTAGCGAGGTAAAATCAGACATGCTGCAGATGTTGACAATTAAAGTGTCCATGATTTGGGGGGGGGGGGGGGTCACGTTAGTCTCACTGACTGTGATTGCAAAGACAGGTACAACTACTACCCCAAACAGCCGTATCCTTTTCCACATTATTAAGAGCTACAAAAGACAGGAAGTTGTGGAGAGCCATGATTGCCGACATCTTGAATGGACATGGCACATGAAGAAAGAAAAAAAAATGACAGGTCTCCATTATTTTCTTGCTGTTAGACTTACTTTTTTGAAGTCACAAAATTCATGCTTGTTTTTCTAGAAGCTTCTAAAAAATTTCATAATGTTGAAATGTGATAAAAATGTACTTACAGCAAATACTTTGTCTTTGCGCTGTGAGCGAAACAGTTTTGTTGGTTGGTCAAGCATTTCTTCTGTAACTGACCTGACAAGAGTGTGGGAGCTAGTGATATGGTGCTTTCGTTCAGTAGGCATTAGTAGTAGAGCACATGTCTGGCACATTATCCGGTCAATAACTGGACAGTCACGAAATATCTTCAGCCTTGAAAAAAAAAAAAAAAAAAGGAGAGAGACATTTCTTTAGAATGATAATTTCAATGTTGTTTTGATCTACTTTAAAATTTAAAATTCAGCCTTTATTTTTATATTTATTTTTATTTTTTATATATGCAAAAATTCCTACAACATTTTAATTTAACCAAAAGAAAATTTGGGCGATAAATTTTTTAGCAGAGTCCTATATAATAAACTAGCAGTATAGCCCGGCGTTGCTCGGGTGTAATGAAAGCTTTAAAACTAATCCATGGTCCTGGAGCTCAGATTCTTTGGATGTTGGCACGAAAGACTAAAAAGCAATAGTTGTTTCCAGTTAAAGCGAAACCATAGACTGAAAGAAAAATGAATGGATGTAAGTCAAATTTTGATTTCCTGCTATCGATATCAAATAAGTTTTTTTTGTCGTAAACTGAATTTTGAAGGCTAAATAAGTCCTCTGAGTAAATGGTATCATGGCTGAGACTAAGAACTACAATTATACCTACTTAGAGCCAAACCCGAAGCAAAAACGAAAATAAAAGGGCTGAAAAAATACAGACATACAGGTAGATAAACACACACACAAACATCTTGCCGTTTATATATATATATATATATTATCGATTTATTGCACTATTGTAAGAACTGCAACCTTGAAACTTCTGAATATCGTTTCTTATGTCTTTGTCTATGAGTGTATCAAATTTGATTAAAATCGGACCACTCCTTCTATAACTCGATTTTTTCGATTATCGATATTTATCGGGGGTACCTCAACACAAAACCTATCTAAGAACACTCGCAGACGCTTATAGTACAACTGTGTAAATTTTCAAGAAAATTGGTTCAGCCGTTTCGGAGTCTATAGGTAACAGGGACACACACACAGTTCCATTTATAAATAAGTTTAGATATTACATAATTGATCAACACTCTTTTCTTTGTTTTCAATTAAGTTTTCATGTTTCTTAGTACTTTGCTTAGCTTCTGAAAGGCAATTGTCCCTATTCCAATGTGCCTTGGAATTTTTGTGCTGTATTTTTTTTTTGTTAAGACACTCCCCAAATATTTAAATACACATACTTGATTGATTTTAACAAATCCAGTATAAAGATGGCAATTAACCAATGTTTTGCCAACCATTCTAATGAATAATGTAATTATCATTTAGAAAGACATGCTGACAACAACACATGGTCAAACGCTGATTGCCAGATAACAAAACTGTAAAAATGGATTATTTCACTGGGGATTATGTGACCTCGATAATAACCTGTATTAAGCACCAGACAGAAGTCTGGTTGGATCAACCAAGGGGACTGACCGGGTGGATCAACCAAGGGGACTGACCGGGTGGATCAACCAGATTACAAGTAGCAGCAGCAGTTGTACTAGTAACAGCCAAGTAGCAGAGTTCATTGTTCCCAGTATGATATCACTATTTAGTAGATTACTCAGGAGGATTCACAAGAGAGGACACTACATATCATCAGGACCCTCTTAATACGGTACTAGTCACAAGATATGCAAATAAATATCTTGCAAATAGCAAGATACCGGAATATCACCTCATAGTAATAACTCTTACTACAAATCCAAAAGTAACTGAAGTAATATACCAAGACCCGAGGCAATACAATCATGTGATACCACAATACATTAGTAGCCTTTTAGGTCACAACAATAATAGTATAAATACATTTTTTTGTCAGAATTACTGGTACATAATATAGTGTGCCCCACGAGTTGAGGCAAATAATTCAGGTTATGACAATTCACATTATTGTAAGAAAAATTACCTTACACATGTATTGTTTGTGTTTTACTGAAAATGCATTTTAACCCACTTAGAAAAAAAATTCCCTGCATATGATGCAACAACCAATTTTTCTGCATAAAATAGTGATCACAAAAACCCACACTATACCTAAGTATATATAGTAATTTCATGTTTGTCTGACGATCGCAAGAGCGTGACAACCAGGGTTACAAACTTACACCTATCTATATGAATATGTCAGCTCTATCACTGATATTGAGCGCTTTTAAATAAGTACCACGCATATATAATATATAAATAATATAATATGCATAACAAATTGCATATACGCCTATAGCCCAGAGGTAGAATTGCCGACTGACGCCAATTCAGTCAGGTTTCAATCCTGGGTTAAAAGCAATCGGAGTTTAACCGTACTGATGAGCTGTGACACAGTGAAACATATCTGTCTGTGGATGACTATATATACATATATATATATATATATACATATATATATATATATATATATAAATAAATAAATATAAATATATATATATATAAATATATATATATATAATATATATACGCATACACTTTTCACGTATAGTAATTTCATATATACTTATATACAAGTGTCCATAACCAAAAAAGTTAGACTGAAACTAAGTTACCTTTGCATGAATTTCGTGTGGGTGAAGCAAGGTTGAAACTGTTTGTTAATGACTTTCCTTGCTTCCAATCGAACCACAGACACTTTCTCATCTTCCAATTGATAAAAATTGCACTCCTTTCGATCACGACATGCAGAGCATGCATAGAATCTTTTTGTATTCTTTCCTTTTTCCCCATAACGGGCAAACAGTAGAGTTGGGCCTGAAAATAAATAAAAATATTTATTCGTTGCATCCACAAAATTATTTTTTTCAAACTGGACATTGTTCTTGTGGTTACGGTTTTGGAACAAAAACTGAAGAAAGGGGTCCACATCTACTCCAGAAACATTAATGGCCAACATGTACGGCAGTTCCTAAACTTTTTCTTCTGGGAAACATTTTCGGAATGAAAATTTCCTCCAACCTCACCAAATTTTATGTGATTTAAAAAAAAAAAAGAAAAAAAAAAAAAGAAAAGTTAAAGGGAGATAACCGCGGATTCGAATTCAAAAGATTATCATTGATAATTCTCTCCTTCAATTTGAAAAAAGCCTAGTTACTATATTCTTTATACTGCAAAGATATCAGAATGATAAAATCTGTCGATAATTATTTATACTGGGACTCATGTATACAGTTACAAGTAATCTATAATAATATTGTAAATTTTGAAGTCATATTTATTTTTTGGCATATGAATTTTTTTGAAACTGTTTTTAAAACACTAATTAATTGGAAATATCAGCTTCGAATTGTAACAAACCAAAACCCAATAAAACCAAGTCATTTAATTAGAAAAGTTTTTAATTGCTTTTATATGAATAACATATGTTATGGAGATTATTGGTTGAAGCCAATTTTTTTCCGAAGAAAAATAAATTTTTACAACAATTGTTTCCTTTTATTATTTTTTTTAGAATTTGAAATTAAAGTTAAAACATTTTTTAAATTAAATTGCAAGGCATGCATTTTAGAAAATGGTGTTCTTAACTATATCTTGAAATGTTCATAAAGTTATAAGATTTTTATAATCTGCAACACGACAGTATTTTAAAAGTACAGTATAACCCGGGTATAAGAGAGATTTTATCTGGTCCCAAATTAGAGCCTGTGGTAATGTATATAAAATAGACCAAACCCGGATATAAGATAAATTTTATCCAGTCCCGACAACTCTCTTATATCAGGGTTACACTGTATTAGTTAATCTTCATTTTAGGTCCCAAATAGATTTATCCCTTCAAATTTTTCCAAAACAGCCTTAATTCCGTGCAAATGTATATGCTGAACTGTGTTATAGCAACTGTAAAAATAAAAAAATTCACATTTAAAAAAACAAATGTTTAATTAAACTTTAATCACATCACAATAATTCAATATCCAGTTATACATTTTATTTTTTTTATTTTAATTTCATAGGTACCGCTCTCATTTAATGTATTCAGTCAAGTGTTATAAACACGCTTGGACGATCATGTCTTTTTCGAGACATGACTGACTGGGCAGAAAATTATCCTGCAGTAGGTTGCCATTACTTTCTGCAGTAGACTGGTTGCCAGCCAAGGCTATAGAACCCAATCTGTCCTATTAACCCATAACTTTTTTTTTTTAATCGTATCACCCCGAGCAAGGCGGTAACGCCACTGATGTGCAGGGGGCTACGTAATAGTGAAAAGATTGGAAAAGAGAAAGCCAGAAACCACATCCTAAACAGGGAACAAGGGCTGAGCCTCTTAACCTGTTCAATAGACGTGAGCGGAGTGTGAACCGGGCGATAGATAGATCTATCTACTCCAATTGAAAACAAAAAACAAAGTGAGAAGATTGGAAAATAGAAAGCCGGAAACCACATCCTGGAAGGAAGAGACGGAAAAGGAAAGGGTATTTGCGCGTAAGTGAATGCAATGAATTCAACTGGAATTCGAACTCGGCTCCCCGATTTCTCGTTCCGAGCCGATATCCACTACACCACAACGTACATAGGGGGTACCTACGAAATTTTTATTTATTATTATTAATTTTTATATTATCTCAATCATGACATTTTTCATAACTAAAAAAAATTCATAAAACAAAACATCAAATTTTAGAGAGGTACATAAAAAATGATAATTAGAGGATACCTCTCTAATTAAATTTTATGATATATTATCTCACTCTCAGTTATGAAATTTAAGATTTTTGTTATATTTTTAAAGAAACCATCTGCAAACGTAAGGTAAGTACCTTAAAGCCTGAAATGTGAATGTTAATTTAAAAATTAAAAAAGATCAAAATAAGTTCGTTCACTTAAAACTCAAAAAAGTTATATCACTTCTTCTGTCTGCTAAAAAAAAGTAAGTAATGTTTGTTTCCAATTACATCAAGTAAACTTCAAATTTTCCTCAAAGAATTTATTTTTACAAGATTTTTAAACAGAATTTAATTTTTGTTTACAATTTTTTTAAAAATGGCAGACATCATGGATTTTTCTGCTGACACAAGAAACAAGATTTTTCAAAAGTTAGAATGTTTTAAAGAATGGAAAAATTTAGTAAATTAAAAAATACTTTTCTCTTTCTTCTTTTTAATAAGAACATAAAAACCTGTTGACGATAAAACTTTTTTCATCAAGTATGGGTTTTTTTTTCTTGATGTTTTGCCCCCTTTTTTTTTAGCGATAAAGTGATTCCTACATCTACAATCTAAATTATTTAGAGTTTAGATGTAGGAATCACTTAGATTTAAACTAAATCTATAAGCAAGACTCAAGAGTCAGATTCGAACGTGATTTCATTTTTTTCTTTTTAAATGATAATTTTGATTTTTTTTTTCAGTAACATTAACAACCACGTGGCCGGAAAGTAAACTTACAGTTTTAACATTATAAAAATATAAGTAGGCTCCTGACCCATTTTAACAAAGTCAAACATACAAAATTGAAAATGCTTTTTCTTTTTCCATTCTAGTAACTTACCATGTGGACAAGAAGGAACTTTACTTGGATCAACATCGAAGATAACATCCACATTGTTGACGTTAGCAGCCATGTTAGCACAGAAAAGAAATAAGGTTTAACTGCAGCTACAAAAAAAGACGGTCACCACCACAAAGAGTGAACTTTTTTGCGCCCTCCTCAGATACATAAAGTAAAAATTGTTAATGTTAAAATCAGTTTATTAGTTTTTCATGCAATAATATAAGATTATCAGTCATATAGTATAATATATATTTTATCATAAAATATCACATAAAATGTTTATGTGATATATAATTTTTAAGCACTATATTGCTTGTTTTTTGCCTAATGACCGCCAAAAAAACCTTCCTTTTTAGCTTCATAAAGCAAATAAATATATTATCTTTGCTTTAGACACTCGCATAAAATTAAAATATAAGCGAAACATTATAAATTGTAAAGTATATAAGACAAATCACCATAGAATTTTTAAAAAACGAAAAAGGTATTTTAAATAATTGATTACAGGGAGGTGGATCGTGTTTTTTAAATTGGCCTTGTGCCAAACATAACCGAACTCCTCACAAGTTAGGATTATCCTCATCAGAAAGTTGAAAGAATATAAGTGTTTCGTTTGCAAAATAAGTGGAATTTTATTCAGAACAGAATAATATCAATTTGTAGGAAGTGAAATTATTAAGTGTGTAAAGTGTTCAAAGAGAAAGTGTAGTACGGAGTTAAGTAAATCCAGAGCTTGCAATTAAAACGAAATGTGTGTATGCTGAAAATATTAACAGAGTAGTAATAAAGTCTGTGTTCCTTTCTTTATTTCTTTCAGCGGACGGCGAGAAAGTGAAAAGGAAGGAAAAGCCATAAATGAAGATTGTACTTATCGATGTTAATTTTTAGGAGTCAGTTGAAGTGTGTTGTTGTTGTTGTTGTTGTTGTTGTTGTAGTCTTCTGCCTTTGTTGACGGCAAGAATGGTAACGACAAAGAAGAAGAGATAAAGGAAAATAGCACACGAGAAGGAATATATGTCGTCGAGACATGTCCGGTTCAGCGGCTTGAAAATTCTACCTTATATTGTGGTGGTGATCTGATTTCTGCACCCATCTGACTGATTCCACTTTCTTTCTCTATATATTAGCAAAAGACTTTTTCTCACTAGCTTCTTAACTTCCATCAGTTTTGTAAATCGCTCCCTTTCATTGGTTAAAAAATAATTAACACCAGATCGCGAAATTTGGCTTCGTCTTTTTCGTTCAGTACGGAATAAATCCTTTTCTCTATTGGTCAACATTAGATTTCAGACTGTTTTGGCAAAATTTGTAAACAGTGACGGGAAGAGAGTTTTAATTCACCACATCATGTCTTATTTGAAAGTGTTGTCGCCGCTTGCTGCTCCAATTTTTTATGATTTAAAGCATAGGGGCGACCTTGACCTTGACCTCGCTTTTCACTTTCCATAAAAAATCAGCAGCAATACGGGAAGATCATCTGTCCAGTCAATCATACTTCGTTCGAGATATGATCGCCTAAACGTGTATCCCGTATGGTATTGACTGAATGGATAGTGGCTCGGATTAAGGAAAAGGAGAGCCAAGTTTGAATTCCAGTCGGATTCATTACATTCACTTACTTGCTAATACCATTGTGAAAGGTATGAATCTATCTCTTCTCCAGCCAGCTATGGGTAAAATAACAGGTCAGGCTGGGTATTGTAGCCTTGGTTGGCAACCTATTGCGGGAAAATCTTCAAATGCTCTCTTCCAACATGCACTGAGCCAGCATGAAAGAGTAAGCTCATAAAATTAACATGAGAATGAATATCTCATGTCGATGCGTAGTCTGAAACGAGTAAGCGTTATACGAAATCCTGTTTATGATATTATGTAAGTCTATAGCATCTATATTTATTTTCTATTTATATGATTTAGGGTTATGATATATTTATCTTTCATTTATGATACGACGCAGGTTTATAATATATATTTATCGTATAATTATTTATGATGTTACTTTGGTTTGTACTACGTAATTTTCTTCTATCTATTTAAGATATGACCTAGGTATATATTATCTATTTATCTTCTATCGATATGTATTTTCTAATTATATGATTTAGGGTTATGATATATTTATCTTATATTTATTATATGACCTCGGTATATACTATCTATTTATCTTCTATCAATATCTACATCTGCTTATATTATTTAGGGTTATGTTATCTTGTATTTATGATATGACGTAGGTTTATGTCATCTTATATTTATGATATGACGTAGGTTTATATTATCTATTTACCTTCTATCTATATTTATTTTTTATTTGTATGATTTAGGATTATGATATATTTATCTTTTATTCATTATACGACTCAGGTTTATACTATTTGTTTATCTTTTATGTATTTATGATATGACGTAGGTTTATAGTAGCTACTTATCTTCTATCTATATCTATTTTCTATTTTTTGAATTTGGGTTATGTTATATTCATCTTTTATTATGATACGATATAGATTTATACAATTTGTTTTTTTGTTTATCTTCTGTCTATATGTATTTTCTATTTATATAATTTATGGTTATGATATATTTATCTTTTTTTATGATATGACGTAGGTTTATACTGTGGTGATACCGAGCAAAAGCGAGGGACCGGATGTTTTCTCTATAACGACCAGAAAGAAAATGACCAAAACTTGTCGGTGCGCATCCGAGTTCGCGCAGATGTTCTGGTTGAAAAATAAAACTTAATCAAAGATCAAATTTCCATTTCGCGAGCCTACGCGAATTTTATTTACCAGCCAATGGGAAGCCCAGAATCAAATTCAAGTGTGAAATCCCAAACGAGCTGCTTTTGATCTAAAAAGCAGATATAAAAAGCCGAGACAGAAAGCACCCAGCAGACAGACCGAAGGAGAAAGACCGACGGACAGACGAGCGTAATTAGTACCTCCCTTGACCAAGTCAAGCGGCTACTATGTTCGCCTCTCTTCACCTCTCCTTACTTTCTTCCCTTTCTCAAAAGTACTTACTGACCTAAGGAGCGATACATCAAAGACATTCTTTACATACAAGACGCCTCCACACTAATTTAAGTATCGAATTCTCCTTGTCAGCCTTCTATCGCCAAAATGAACAACTTTCCTAAGCCTTAAATCTCTTTCAGCTTATTATTTGCCATGAACATTTGACCTACGTTGTAACTATATTCAAGTATTACTTTAATTGTAAAAACATTAATTGGTATGTGTATATATAAATGTTATTTTCAACTCAATTTGCTTTTCTTGATTTTATAATCATTTTCTGACTTATAGTGGGCTATCTACCACAAGGCCAAATTCCGTTAACCGGCAACGGTATACAATTACCCTTCACTAGAACGGAATTTCACAACAACTAGCAAAAAGAATAGATAAGCAACTAGCCCCTATAATACTACCTATTTTTATTCTATCTATATCCATTTTCATTTATAAGATTTAGCTTTATGATATACTTATCTTATATTTATGATATGCAGTAGGTTTATACTATATATTTGTCTTCTATCTCTATCTATTTTCTATTAATATGATATAAGGTTATGATATGACGTATGTTTATACTATCTATTTATCTCTTATCTATATCTATGTTTTATTTATGTGTTTTATGGTTATGATATATTTATCTTTTATTTAAGATACGACGTAGGTTTATACTATCTAATTATTTTCTATCTATATCTATTTTTATTTATATGATTTAGGATTATGATATTTTTTCTTTTATTTATTTATTTATGATATGGCGTATGTTTATGCTTTCTATTTATCTTCTATCTATTTGTACTTTCTACTTATATGATTGAGGGTTGTGATACATTTATCTATCTCTTTATGATATGACGTATGTTTATACTATATATTTATTTTTTATCAATATGTTTTATATTCATAAGATGTAATGTTATAATATATTTATTTTTTATTTATGATATGACGTATGTTAATACTTTTTATATACCTTCTGTCTATGTGTATTTTCTGTTTATATGATTTAATGTTATGATACATTTATCTTATTTATGATATGACGCCGGTTTATTCTATAATATTTATCTTCTATCTATTTATGATATGACGTAGGTTTGTACTAGCTATTTTCCTGCTATCTGTTTATGATATGAGGTAAGTTGGTACAATTTATTTATTTATTATCTATACCTGTTTTCTATTTATATGATTTAGGGTTATGATATATATATCTTTTATTTATGATAATACGCAGGTTTATTCTATGTATTTATCTTCTATACATTTATAATATGACGTAAGTTTGTACTATCTTTTTATCTCTTTTCTATTTATGATATGACGTAGGTTTATACTATCTATATATTTTCAATCTTCGATATGAAGTATGCTTGTTTCTATCTATATTTAATATGACGTAGGTTTGGACTAACTATTTATCTTCTAGCTATTTATGATAGGACGTAGGTTTGTACAATCTATCTTCTATCTATTTATGAGATAACGTAGGTTTGTACTATCTATCTTCTATCTATTCATGATATAACGTAGGTTTGTACTATCTATTTATCTTCCATCTATTTATAATATAACGTAGGTTTGTACTATCTATCTTCTATTTATGATATAACGTAGGTTTGTACTATCTATCTATCTTCTATTTATTTATGATATAACGTAGGTTTGTACTATCTATCTATCTTCTATTTATTTATGATATAACGTAGGTTTGTACTTTCTACCTACTATCTTTTTATGATATAACGTAGGTTTGTACTATCTATCTATCTTCTATCTATTCATGATATAACGTAGGTTTGTACTATCTATTCATCTTCTATCTATTTATGATATAACGTAGGTTTGTACTATTTATCTTCCATCTATTTATAATATAACGTAGGTTTGTACTATCTATTTATCTTCCATCTATTTATGATATAACGTAGGTTTGTACTATCTATTTATCTTCTAGCGATTTATGATATAACGTAGGTTTGTACTATCTATCTTCTATTTATGATATAACGTAGGTTTGTACTATCTATCTTCTATCTATTTATGATATAACGTAGGTTTGTACTATCTATCTATCTTCTATCGATTTATGATATAACGTAGGTTTGTACTTTCTATCTTCTATCTTTTTATGATATAACGTAGGTGTATACTATTTGTCTCCTATCTATTTATGATATAACGTAGGTTTGTAATATCTATTTATCGTCTATCTATAATCGAAAAAATCCGGTTATAGAAGGAGTGGTCCGATTTTAATCAAATTTGATACACTCACAGACAAAGACATAAGAAACGATATTCAGAAGTTTCAATGTTGCAGTTCTTACAATAGTGCAGAAAATTTGATATCGATACCAGGAAATCAAAATTTGACTTACATCCATTCATTTTTCTTTCAATCTACGGTTTCGCTTTAACTGGAAACAACTATTGCTTTTTAGTCTTTCGTTCCAACGTTCAAAGATTCTGGGCTCCAGGACAATGGATTAGTTTTAAAGCTTTCATTACACCAGAGCAACGTCGGGCTATACTGCTAGTCCTTTCATAAATTCGGTGTGGGAAAACAAGAACATTCTAGTGGCGAGTTTTCTAACCAGGTCTTTCTGGTTGAGGAGGGTGGCTAGACGCCCAGCAAAATAAAAACAAGTTTTGTCAAAGGGTGGAGGAACCTTCTTGTAGGGTGAACAGCCATCTAGCGTTATGGGGGTAGACTATACTTTATAGCTATGGATCATACCAGTGCGGTGATGAAACGACATTGCTAGGGGAGGGGTGTTTCTGGACTAAAATTATCAGATGGTTCCCCTGATGGAATGAACTGCTACAAGTTTATGAACAAGCGTGAGCTTCCAAATTGGTGGTCATCGGCTGTGTTTTAACCTGGAGAGGGATGCGCTCCACCAGGTCAACTTCCCCAAGATACGCTAGAGATAAATGAATACTTATTCGGTTTTGAATTTGTACCACTTTAGAAAACGATTACTAGCTTCAATACTTATGCTTTTCTCGTAAATTGGGTGCGTTTTCATTTATTTCGTTTTTTAATCAATTCAACCCAAGCAAAACGACAACGTCACTAACATATAAGGGGCTACTGGGAATGAAGGAGAATGAAATGATTTTAGAAAGAATAGGAAATCCAGTACTAAATAGGAAACAAGGGATAAACCTCTACTCCTGTTTGAAAGACCGGGAAGAGTATGAACCAGGAATAGGCAAACCTATCTACTCCTATTGTTTAATACTCCTTCTTGAAGTATGTTTCTCTTCTTTTTTTTTTTACTTTTTTTAAAATAATTTTAATTTTTTAATTTTCTGTCCGATGATGCTTTTTGTCTCCACTTTTTATATCTGCTTTTTGGATCAAAAGCTCGTTTTGAATTTCACGCTTGTATTTGATTCCGCGCTTCCCATTGGCTGGTAAATAAAATTCGCGTAGGCTCGCAGAATGGAAATTTGATATTTGATTAATTTTTATTTTTCAACTGGAACATCTGTGCGAATCCACCTGCGCGGAGATGACTTTTATTCATTCGCTTTCTGGTTGTTATAGAGCAAACTTCCGGTCAGCTCGCTTTTGCGCGATCGGAATCACCACAACACCACAAAATATCAACGACCGATTGATTTGCAATGCAAGATAACATTTATTTTACAATAATAACAAAAGGTAAGTATAAGAGTTTCTTTTACGAGAAATAAATTGAAAACACTACAAATATTTCTAATGAATGTATTTGAGTGGGACTTGCCGGTGTAGGTATGTTTGTGTGAGAAGCGTCCATAGCTCCCCCCACCACACTTTTTTTTTTTTTTTTTTTTGGCTTCGGCGTAAAATGTTGATGGCACACACTTTGAAATGATGGAAAATAGATCAATGGAGTTACCTAAGGGTTTGTTTTTTTTTGTTTTTTTTTTTAATCATATCACCCCAAGCAAGGCGAAAACGCCACTGATGCGCAGGGGGCTACGTAAGAGTAAGATTGGAAAAGAGAAAACCGGAAACCACATCCTAAACAGGAAACAAGGGATGAGCCTCTTCACCTGTTCAATAGACGTGGGTGGAGTGTGAACCGGGCGATAGGGTTCGTCTGTTTTTATACCCTCCGGGCTGTTGCTGATAATATTTTCATTAAAGTACTACACCATAAACTGAAATGGCTTTTGCGATTTTATAAGTTAATCACACCTATTTTCAAACCGTATTCTTTATTTGTTTTATTTTTTATATCAACGACACTATTTTCCTTTCGCTTTTTTTTATAATCATATCGCCCCAACCAAGGCAGTTGACTGCCACTGGCGCGCAGGGGGTTACATAGGATGAAAGTTATGAGAAAGAGTGACAGGTTATAGGGGGTGTCAGGAAGTGGGTAAGAGAAGAATGAAGATGCTGTTGAAAGTGGTGAGCATGAGAGAAAGGATGCAGGTTACTGAGATAGGAGATGACTATTGACTTTACATTTAAATACTTGGAGATTGTAACTGTCGGGAAAGCAAGTAAACGGAAGGGAATTCCACAGGTGGGAAGTGCGAGAAAAGAAGCTGTTAGAGTAGAATTTGCGTTTACATTTTATTGGTTTCACAGTGAAATAGTGGGACCTAGTTGCTAATCTTGTTGCTCGAGTAAATTCATATATAGGGGCACCAGTGAGCTAAGTTCATCGGAACAGAAGCCGTGGAAATATTTGTAGAAGAGACATAGTGAATCCACATTGCGCCGGTGAGAAAGTGACTGTATCTGAGCTGCCAAGTCGGGATCGATCACATTACAGATTCTCCGTTGGATTTTGTCAAGGACCCCTAGTGGATAGCAAGGGCACCCGACCAGATATGGCAGCAGTATTCAATGCACGGGCGGATGTTAGATTTGTATATGTGTAGGATGGTTTCAGACGGGAAAAATCTCTGTTTCTACACAGAGAACCGACCTTCTTAGCAGCGGATTTAGCTATGGGTTCTATATAGTCATTCTGTTGAGAGATTTAACCCGAGGAGGCGCAGTATTTTGCTTTCAGGGAGACTAGCCTAATCCATGATAATGGGGCAAGGGGTAGGAGCGATTGTCTGTGATGGTTAATAGATAGCAGCTTCGTTTTGGAAGCATTAAAATTCACGAACCATTTCTTACACCACGGATTGGAGGTCCTTTTCAAGTTTAGGTTTACTTTATCGGCCACGTAATGAATGTAACTATGAATGTTTTCTTTTGCGGTTACCAAGATCGGGACCAACCGAACTAGACACCAGTTTTGATGTAGACTTTCAGATTATTATAAGTAGCAGTTTGGAAGCTTCCAGGCTTACGGTCATATCACGCTAAAACACCGGTTCACGTACGATCACGAAAGTTAAGCAACATCGAGCCTGTTCACTACCTAGACAGCGTAACCGATTGTGAATAACAGGGTCTGTATGATTAAAAATGATTTTTTTTTCTTTCAGGGATTTTACAAGTAAGACTTTATTTTCATTCGTTAATCTTCACTTACTGCTTGTGATTTTCTATGAGTGATTTAATTTCTCTGTGTAGGATGGATGTGCGTTGTTGGGCAGTGGATATCGGTTCTGAACGAGAAATCAGGGAGCCGAGTTCGAATTCTAGCTGAATTCATTGCATTCACTTACTCACAAATACCCTTGGGAAAGGTATTAATCCGTCTCTTCCTTCCAGTTATGGGTTAAATAACAGGACAGATTGGGTTCTATATCTTTGACTGGCAACCAATCTACCGCAGAAAACAATAGCAACCTACTGCGGGATAACCTTCTGCCCAGTCAGTCATGTCTCTTTCGAGACATGATCGCCCAAGAGTGTATCACGTATGGCACTTAACTGACTGACTGATTGGATAGTTTGTCACACACACACACACACACACACACACACACACACAAATATATATATATATATATATATATATATATATATATATATATATACTAAAAAGTTGTAAGTTAAAAATGTATTTTTTGACAGTATTTATTTATTTCTATTATATATATATGTATATGATATGATATAACCGGCCTCGGCCTTTCGCCGGTCTAAAATATCAAATATATATATAATAATTTGAAATAAATAAATACTATCAAAAATACGTTTTTAACTTTAACTTTTTAGTAGGTTTTCCTATACATACTAAGACAGTATACGTGGATTATCATTATGCTATATATATATATATATATATATATATATATAATGGCTGGTCACTCTTAATAGCGGATACCAGTCTACCAGGGTGGCTAGTTAATCCCCATTGCAGACGCTTGCTCAGGTACACTTGTATTTGTTTAACACTCCCAGATCCCACCTGCCGTTTCTACTGCAACTATGTCGAGCGGACCTTAGTTACAGTTTCAGGGAGAGAGCGCGTTATCCGGCGTGAACAACAATCTGAACAAGGCCAGATACGCTCAAACACTTGGTCACGATGACTCCTTAAAGAGAGCCGTCTTCCCAACTTCACTCACAAGGCTTGGGTCAACCCGTGGCAAGGTTTTCAGGCACTTTCCAAAGGTGCCGCAAGCTAGGATCACCTCCTTCAGCCCGATAACACCAAGAAGTCACATCCCTGACAAATCCACCATGGTGAGATTCGAACCCAGGCCTCAAGGTCAGAAAGTGAACGATCTAATCATGCGCCCAAATATATATATATATATATATATGTGTGTGTGTGTGTGTGTGTGTGTGTGTGTGTGTGTGTGTGTCTGTGTGTGTGTGTGTGTGTGTCTGTGTTTCATCTTCGTATGATATTTATTTTCTGTACGTCAGTGTTGTATGTAAAATGTTTTCACGTATAAATCATATTTTATATTAATTTCTTGGAGTTCTTATCGTCCTTTTTCCCATCTTGTTAAGGCGTTAGTATATGACGACTATACTAATGTCTATAGTGGGCTTTGAATAGAAAAGAGGACCAATATATTTCTGCAGTCTTTCCAAATTATTGTGTGACATCTTTAGTATGTCTGGGCCTTACTTGGTTTAAGTGTCTCATATGTTCAATTTTTTTATCTTTCAACATATATCAAGTTTTCTAGTGATGGTTCTGTCTTGCCAGAAATTCATTCCATCTCTATAGTTTAAAAAATAAAAAAAAAACTTTGTCTCCGGGCTGGAAAAATTTGTTTGTAAAATTTTCTTTTTTCACGGTTTTCTTTGCTGGACACGGCAAAAGCCTGTCAAAAGCCGATTGAATTCTTCTTGCAAACATCAATTCGGCTGGTGATATCCCTGAAACTGTCTTTGGGTTAGGAGTGATTCTGTACATTGATAAAAATTTTTGAATTTATCAAAATCATCAGAAGATTAAAGGTTGGAAGAATAAAAGTATTTCTCTTGTATGTGAAAGAAGAATTCTATTAACAGAATAATATAAATATGTAGGAGTTAAATGTTCCAAGAGAAACAGTAGTCAAGAGTTAAGTGAATCTGGAGTTTGCAGGTAGCAGAATGTGTTTATGCAGAAAAGATTAACAGGTTACTAACAAAGTCTGTGTTCCTTTCTTTTTATGGCCGTCAAGAAAGTGAAAAAGAAAATTAATGCAATAAAGGAAGATTTCTTTTAATTTTTAGGAGTCAGTTGAAGTATCTTGTTGTTGTTGTTTTGTTGTCTGCATCTTTTTGTTGACTGCTAGAATGGTGAGAAGGAAAAGGAGATCAAGGAAAATAGCACACGAGAAGTAGAAGGAGAACGAATGTGTGTTGGGACCTTATGTCCGGGTCAAGGGTTTGAAGTTTTTGTCACCTGTTGCTGGTGTATGATATTGCTGCGTCCATCTCTCTGATTGATTCGACTTTCCTTCCTTCCTTCCTTCCTTCCTTCCTTCCTTCCTTCCTTCCTTCCTTCCTTCCTTCCTTATATAGCGATTTACTTTTTTCATATAGGCTTGTTAACTTTTTTCTCAGTTTTGCAAATCGCTTCTTTTCATTGGTTAGAAAATAAATTTAACATCGGATCGCGAAACTTGGCTTCGTCTTTTTCTTTCAGTCCGGTGTCAATCTTTTTCCTTTTCTTCAAAATTAGGATTTCGCACGGAATTGTGAATTTTTGTAAAAGTTTCACGTTCAATGACAAAATGAGCTAACAAACAACATTTTATTTTCTGAAGAGCTTCTTCGCACTTTTTTTTTTACCAATTCCATTTCTCTCCCTTTTTTAGTAGGTTGTTCAAAGGGGCTCCAAGGTCATACATTTTGGGGATGCAGATGGTGTAGTAGTTGCCAAAGCCTAAAACGTCTGAAGATTAGTGACGTTGTTAGGCGTTGACATGTTTTTAATGGATTCAGCTCTTTCAGGGTCAGGTCTTCTTCAATTTTGTCTTTTATTTGACACAAATACTTGATTTGTTTCATAAAAAAATACATTTGAAGCTGTTACCAAAAAGCAGACTGGGATTTGTTCCGCGATGTTCTATGTGACGTCCTTTGGGAAAAAAAAGTGCTTAGCCTCCCCGTTGAGGAATGCACCTCTGAGGTCTCCCCCTGGGTGAAAACCAGCATCGATGCTTTTATTCCGATCAGGAAGTTCCATCCTAAACCTCATTCGTCCCCCTGGTTCTTTTCCAGGATTTTCTGGTGAAAAACACATTAATTTGGAAATTCCTGCAATAATCAAATAATTGTCGTTTTAAGGATACTTTAGGACTTATTCACAAATGAATGAAATTATTTTTGAATTACTGTTTTTAAAAATCTTGGTAAAACTATTTCTTACATCTGTTACTCCACCTCCACGTAAATTCATGAAATTTTAAGAAGTTAAGTTTTGTTGGAAAATTTGGTCTTGTTAGTTAAACGCAGGACTCATTGGGGAATGTAAATCATCTATTTTTTTTAAACATTTTGCCTTTATTTCCCAAAATCTGCTCCCAATATTAACATAAAAAATGCGATTAATAATAAAATTTTAAAAGAATTGTTTTCATTTTTTTAATGATAATAATTTATAAAGTTTCAAAAATATTTTTAAAATACTTAAAAGATTTGTTGGGGTTAGTTTAAAAACTCATTAACCGTAGATTATATTTACTAATCGAAAGTTAAAAAGTTTTATACAAATCGTCGTGCCTTCCTATTTTTAAAATAATTTTTAATTGTTTTTGTTTGTGTATTTGAAGCTTTTTTGTATCATAATTTCTATGTGTAAATTAAAAGTTCATGTTTCAGAGTTTCTTCCACTTACAGGGAAAAATTGTACAATTATGTCACTTGTGATCGCTATACACTTCTCTTCTCACCCTTCTGACAAATCCGCCAACACACACGGTGGAAAGGTCAGAAAGTTGAATTATGTGTTTAAGAAATAATTTTATTCTAAATTTCACGCTAAAATAAGTAATACTTGTGTAGATCAGATTAATTTAACATTAAATTTTCTAATTTTTCAAAAATAATGTGTCACAAGTGTATTTTGAAAGATTTTTAAAACCGTGAATTAACTTTTGAGTCGATTGTTAAAAAATGGCCGAAAAACCAAAAAGTTTAAAAATTTTATATTCCAATCAATATAATTTCTGTTTGAAATACACCAGAGTATTTTGCTTACCGGAAATAGTAAATGCAATCATTTAGCTTTGAATTAAAACTAAATTAAAAGTTTCAAGAAAACATTTTTATTTTTAAAAATTCAATTTAAAATTTAGATATCGAAAATCAGTGGCGGTTTCTAACAGGTTTGTTACTCGGGAGGGAAATAACAACCAACATGATAGTAAATGAACAAAAAAAGTGTTATTGCAATAGAGAGTACAACATAGGGAATTAGACAGAAATTAGTAAGACATTACTAATTTCTGAAGACGCCAGTGAATGGGGTGCTCACTTTATATAATTCTCTGTATTAGTAAGTCCACATATTCTATACTCTTTGTATTTCTTGGAGTCGGCTAAGAACAATTTTTTATTATCCAAAGCTGATGTTTTGCATTTTTGTAAAAACATATAAATTATGTCCCCAGCCTTCATTTTGATTTTCTTTTTTATCTTCTGCTTTCATCATGAAAGAAGAAAAAAAAAACACACACATTAAGCAAAGAATCTAAATAATTAAATTCACTGAAATCACAATAAATTTGATAAACTGTCGATTGTTATGTTCGGTAATTTTCAAGAATTAACAAATTTTTTGTCAACTTTGCTTTTTTTCTGGGAAGTGACTACAAAAAATATGATTTTTTTTCTCATGTTTCATTCAGTTATATTTTAAAACTATCCATGTGATGACGTTTCAATAAGATAGATAAAGGTTGTAAATAATTGGCATAGTCCATTAACCCATGCCACTGCAGTCTGGAGTGGAGTATTCCTATTCTGAGTTTGATTAAAATGGAGATATTGCAGTCAAAAACAGAAAGAGAAATATACATAGAAGGAGCTTATCCCTGGTTAAGGTAAGCTCCTTCTTGTGTACCTAGTTATGTGAGTGATTGGGTTTCCCGGTCTGTTCCCGGCCCTGTCTCTTTTGTTATGACCCAGCTCGAGATTCCCAGTTCCACTTTATTTTGTCCCGTTTGATCTCGTCTGGGTCAGTATTATATTTCCCCCGGTCCAAATTATTTTCTCCTATCCACTCCCTGTAGAAAGGGAGCTTATTGATTCAGCCCTATGGTCAGAATACATCAACCTCTTTGTTTTTCTTTTTTTTTTTTTTTTTTTGTTTTTTGGTGGAGGGTTGGGTCCAGCTAACTTCATATCTTTATTTTGTATTTTCAGTTGTAACATTTTCTGTTTGGGAATTATTGTCATCCTCCTCCCTCTTGTGCTGTTTCTTATTTTATTTTCCACACACACATACACAATAAAAATTAATTCACACCACGTGTATCTAAAAAAAAAATAAATAAACAATTGCGCGGGAATTCACCCCTTACCATACCCTGTGGGGTCAAAAACAAGGACGGCGCACCCAAAAGCTCGGACGTAGTGGAAAGCACACCACGTGGTCAAAAATATGATTTTTTGACCAATCAGGGCTCGACATAAGAAACACATTTCTTGATCTCCCCGGAGCCTCACCATCCAGATAAAAGGAAGGTAGAAACTCTCAACAGACCAGAGGGAGAAGCAACCAGCTCACACCAAAAGGGCACACGGACAGCTCGCAGCACACACACACACACACACACACACACACACACACACACACACACACAGAGAGAATTCAGCAGTTCACACACCAGGCAATATCACGTATCAGTGAACATTCTTTCTCTCCTCTCGCTCGCTACATATCGTCCTACCTTTCCCTCTCACATTCCCAGTTCCTTTCTTTCTTCTTTTTTTTACAGCTTTACGGACAATTTCATTTTTCTACAAAAAAATAATTCTTTTATTTTTTTTAACGAAAATAAACAAAAGTTTATTTTACTTTATTTGTAGTGCATTTTTCTTTTTGTTATTTGTTTGAGGGACTTCTTAGCCCCCCCCCCTCTCATGCAATTTCATGTGAGAGTTTTATCGATATTTTGTATTTTATAAAATTGTTGTTTCTGTATGCACTTGGGGTGCTTTTAGGTCCCTGGATTGTCTTGCGAAATTTTGATACATGGCAGATTGGGTGTTGATGGATAAGTTCTTATGGTGATTGAGAAAAACTGTAACGTATGCTTGGGTCGTGAATCGGAATAGCTAGGTATAAGATAGTTACGAGTTTTGTTCCCCTCCCCAAATCGGCCTTGTGCCACAATTATGTATTATTCATAATAAATAAAGAGAAATAATATATATATATATATATACGAAATGATTTGTTTGAACATTTTTGATCGATACTCGTATTTAAGTAGATATTCTGTTTTTTATATATATATTTCTACCGGCCTGATTATTTACGATACATTTTTGCTACGAAAATACTGTTTGATTATAAACAGAATATCTACTTAAATATGAGTATCGATCAAAAATAATGTTCAAACAAATAATTTCTAATAATCGGTTTGTTTATAACCATTTCGTTAATCTTCGTTAATATCCGTAACACACACACACACACACACACACACACACACACACATATATATATATATATATAAGAAAGTGAAAGAACAGGTATATTAAAACCCATAGTTTATGTATTTACTTTTATAAAGAATGCTCGAGACAAAGTAGAGCTTAATATTGTGATTTTTTTATTACAATGGTTTATAAAATCCATTATATCACTGCACAGAAATTGTCATGCTTCAGAACAATACTGTTCTTTTTCAGGTGATCTTCTATACAATAAAGACGAAAGTTTTCCTTATATATATATATATATATATATATATATAGTCATCCGTAGACAGATATGTTTCGCTGTATCACAGCTCATCAGTACGGTTAGACTCCGACTGCTTTTTAACCCAGGATTGAAATCTGACCGAATTGGCGTCAGTCGGCGATTCTACCTCTGGGCCATGGGCACTCGGTAGAAGAAGGCAGTCAAAACTAGGATCCCCTAAAGCCGATAAATTTTTATAGTACTAACAACACTCTTACATCAAATTTTACCTATTACACACCCACAAACTATAATCTAATTAAAAGTTTTATAGAAAAAGTGATTTTCTAAATTCAAAATTAAGATTAAATGTACAAAATTAGATTAATTATAAAAACTGTGCCTAAATACAAAAATATTCTATAGTTGTACACATGGACGTATCTGACTACTGGGCACACCATGCACGGGTCCAGGCCGATCCGTGCAATCATAGTGAAAATTCGGGCAAGGAAAAATGTCTTCGTCAGAAATCAAACTAAACAATTCACGAAGAAAGAAAGAAAGAAAGAAAGAAAGAAAGAAAGAAAAAACATCCGAATGAACGCAGTAAAAATCTGTTTATTTATTTATTAATTTTGGGAGAAAAGATTGGTTATACTCAGAAAGTCCGAACCCGATTTCCTGCTTTCGTTCACGTTCTGTGCCTAATTTCCATTAGAATAGCCGAAAAAAATCCGTAAAAATCATAGTTTCTGGAAACGGATGACACTGATGACGTTATCACATTGTCAACTAATAAATCCGGGCAATTTTCTCTGTGCCCGGTGTTTTTTTTAGCATCATCTACGGCCCTGGTTGTACAAACAAGCATTAAGGATAGTTTCAGCCCCATCCCTTCCCAACCTTTACACCTTCTTACTCTCCCCCTCTAATAAACTCAAAGAGTAAAGGCTTGCCAGGCGGCTATAAAAGCATATACACCATTTTCTAATGTTAAATCTGTCTATAAAATTCAGGACACTTTCATTAATCAACTATATCCCCTACCCACCCCACTTTCTTCAAAATTGTAACGGACAATTTACAAGACTTAAAAATTTAAGTACCTAGGAAGTGTTCTAACAGGAGATGGAAAGTGCGACACGGAGATCCGAAGGCGAATTGGCATGACAAAGGACGCGTTCCAGAAGATGAGCAAAATACTAACACACAGGAAAATCTCACTAGAAACAAAGAAAAGAGTGCTGGACTGCTACGTGATGTCAGTTCTTCAATACGGCAGTGAATGCTGGACAATATCATCGAAAATGAGGACAAAACTGGAAGCGGCCGAAATGTGGTTCTACAGAAGGATGCTGCGGATATCGTGGACTGAGCATGCAAGCAACGATGAGGTGTTGGAAAGAATGGCAACAAAAAGGAAATTGATACTGAGCATCAGGAAGAGACAACTGAAGTCCCTAGGACACGCAATGAGGAAGGAGAGCCTGGAGAACCTGATACTGACTGGTCAGATAGAAGGAAGAAGAGACAGAGGAAGGCAGCAGATAACATATTTGCAGGGTCTGATCAGGTGGATGACGGAACGGGGGTTGCCAGGAGCAACAGGAGTAAACATACTAAGAGCCACAAGGGATAGGGAAACATGGAGTACCATGTTGGCCTACGTCCTGAAGGGACAGGGCACATAGAAGAAGAAGAAGATTCCCTTATCGCTAGCTCCCACCAACATCTCACACACAACTTGCCAAATATAAGAAAAGAGGCCTTCAATTCCTTTCCACACCACCTGATGAGACATTGTAAGTCCAATGTCGAAACAGAATGTATAATTTGTAGCGGATATCTATAAAAAAAAAATTTGTACATGTTCTAAAATATAATTTATAATAGATATTTACAGCTTTATATTATATATCGAGCACTGTTTTAAATTAATGTTTTGGACGTTGTAAATTTTTCCTCGTTCCTTATGCACTCGTATATATATATATATATATATATATATATATATATATATATATATATATTCTGAAAGGAGACATTTCAACGCGTCTTTGTGTATGATTCGTGCATGTATTGTAAATGTTAAATTTGTTTGTTTTTACATTAGAAGTTAAAATAGACGTAAATGAGATACATTTTCGTTATTCCGAAAGAAAAAAAAAATTATAAACATAACAGAAACGTGTGCATTCTATGGAGATGGCACCATAAACTGTTTGTCATCTTTTCATTTGAAAAAAAAAATGTGGAAAATCTGATGAAGTAACAATCTCGATCTGGAAAACTGAGAATGTCGTCGATGATGACCGAATCGAAACACTTCTTAAAAATAATAAAGGTCTCACAGCAGGGGACATTGCAGAGATTTGTAAAGCATTTGAAAACTTAGATGTGTGATCGCTTCGAGATTTGTGTACCTCATGTTTTAATAGAAAAATGTAATGGGCCACATTTCTGCTTTAAATTCTCTGCTCAAACGCAACAAAACTACCATTTAAAGATTAACAACTACGATGAAAAATGGATTGTTTGCAACAACTTGAAGCGAAAACAGTTTTAAAGAAAACACAATAAACTACCGTTAATCACACATCCGATGATGATGGAAAGAAGAAAGGGTTATTGCAACAGAGAGTACAATAAGTGGGTAGACAGAGATTAGTAAGATATTACTAATCTCCAAAGCAAGATATAAGGTTGTTACTTGTGGAAAAAGAACAACCAACACAATAGTAGATAGAAGGATGTAAGGGTTATTGCAATAGAAAGTTCAATAAGTGCGTAGACAGAGATTTGTGTACCTCATGTTTTAATAGAAAAATGTAATGGGACGCATTTCTGCTTTCAATTCTCTGCTCAAACACAACAAAACCACCATCTAAAAATTAACAAGTACGATGAAAAATGAATTGTTTGCAACAACTTCAAGCGAAAACAGTTTTAAAGAAAACACAATAAACTACCGTTAATCACACATCCGATGATGATGCTGTGCATCTGATGGGATTGAAAAGATGTTTTGCATCTACTGGGGATTGTGCCTTATGAGTGTCTTCCGTTAAAAGCAAATGTTGAACCCAGATAAGCACTGTTGCCACTTGTAACGATTAAAAGCAGGAGTCGATGAAAAAGTGTCCGGAATTGACCGAGTAAGCCGTTGCAATTTCTTTTTCGTGTGTTGATAGTTTCATATTTGTCACTTGCGCCAATTTTCGATATTTAAACCTATCCGGTTTGGAAAGCCAGAATGCCGATTTTCGAAGCAAGACGACATTGAAAGACACAAAGTCTTTTAATTCAATCCGCCGACATTTTGTCTAAACTTAATATCAACAATAAGGTTTCCATTGTATTTATTATGTCTTTCGATACCAACAGGAAATTTGTTCACAATGCTTTTGTTTTCTTTCAGATAATGAGTTTCCTCTTCCACTCTTGTCGTCAAACATGTTTGAGCTGCTCCCGTAAAAACAGACGCAAATAGTTACGTCAATGGCACAAATATTGTTTATTTGAATTTGTTAATGACAAAATGTGCGTTATGGTGCACTGGCTGTCGGTCTGGAACGAGAAATCGGAAAGCCGAGTTGAGATTCAAGGCGAAAGCGTTGCATTCACTTACGCACAAATACCACCGTGAAAGATATTATTCCGTCACTTCTCCCTCCATCTATGGGTTAAATAGTAAGACAGATTGAGTTCTATAACCTTGGTTGGCAACCGCAGAAAGTAATGGCAATCTGCTTCTTGAAAATTATTCTGCCCAAGCGTGTATCACGTATGGCACTTAACTGACTGACTGAACAGTAAAATATATCATCTAAAAATTAAGCAACATTCGGACTGATTGGAACCCGAAAAGAGACCAGTTAAAAATTTTATGAATTGATGGGTGGGTTGCATTACTTTGTTACATGTGGACCAGTCATAGATTTGTTCGTTCTTCTTCTTCTTCCACTTCTCCCTCTTCCTTCTTCTTCTTCTTCTTCTTCTTCTTCTTCTTCTTCTTTCTGTCGTGTTCCTTAAGGTCATAGGCGATAATGGCCTTCCACATCTCTGTATCCCTTGTAGCCTTTAACAACCTTTCTCTTCCTACATCTTCCAAACCCTGCTACGCTATCATTTTGTCATGCGTTGCTTTCTCCTGTCTCCTTTTCCTTTTCTGTCCTGTGAGTATCAGCTTCTCTAAGCCCTCCTTCCTCATTACACGACCCAAAAACTTCAGCTGTCTTTATTTGATGTTAAATATTAGTTTCCTTTTCGTTTCGCTCCTATCCAAAACCACGTCGTTGCTCACGTTTTCGGTTCATAGTATCCTCAGCATCCTTCTATAGAACCACATTTCGGTTGCTTCACGTCTTTTCTTCATATCTGATAAGATTTTCCAGTATTCGCTGCCATATTGAAGGAGAGACATCACATAACAACTCAGTACTCTCTTTTCCAATGAAATTTTTCCGTCTCTCAATACTCTACTCATCCTTGGCCATGCCAATAAGCCTTCGGATCTTAGTGTCGCACTTTCATTTCTCTGTTAGAACACTTCCCAGGTATTTAAATTTCTGTACCTGGTTGATTACAGTATCCCCGACATGTAGTTAGCATTTTAGACTCCTCTTTTTACTGATGACCATACATTAAAAACCAAATCCATAATCAGTTAATTTATTTAACTGATTATTGCTTGTGTGACCTGGTCAGTACTGGACCTACGTTTTTGAATCTCGAAGAGATATGAAGACCCTCTCACGACCAGCAAAAATAGATTCGAGAATCTAACTGACAAAATATCTAAACTTATTTATAAATGGAACTTTGTCTCTATCTGTGTGTGTGTCTGTGTGTGTATGTATCCGTTACCTATAGACTCTGAAACGGCTGAACCGATTTTCTTGAAAATTTACACAGTTGTACTATAAGCGTCTGCGAGTGTTCTTAGCTAAGTTTTGTGTCGAGGTACCTCCGATAAATATCGAAAATCGATAATCGAAAAAATCGGGTTATAGAAGGAGAGGTCCAATTTTAATCAAATTTGATACACTCATAGACAAAAACATAAGAAACGATATTCAGAAGTTTCAAGGTTGCAGTTCTTACAATAGTGCAGAAAATTTGATATCGATACCAGGAAATTTGACTTACATCCATTCATTTTTCTTTCAGTCTACGGTTTCGCTTTAACTGGAAACAACTGTTGCTTTTTAGTCTTTCGTGCCAACGTCCAAAGAGTCTGAGCTCCAGGACCATGGATTAGTTTTAAAGCTTCCATTACACCCGAGCAATGCCGGGATATACTGCTAGTAGATTATAAATAGATCCTGGTGAGCTCAAAGACCTTATTTTTCTGGGGATTTCGGCGCTGCAAGCTCCCAAGAAAACTTAAAACTTGATCAATTACAGGGGAATTTTGAGGCCATATGAAATAGTTCTGAGAACATATTCTAAGGTCGACATTAGCTACTTCAACCCATTAGTTTATCACTGAAATGGTCTTATTTTAATAACAAACACTTAAAAAACATAGATTTTGTTGAAAAAATCTCTCATGAAAAAAGTTGGTTCAAAGTTCTGTCTGTGATTAGGGGCCCTGAGGCTGAAGCTTCATGAGTTTCATCATAGTTTCGCCAATGGGCGAGGCAATAACTGTAAAATGATGCATTAAAATAAGTAACCAAGCAATCGTTTTAAGTTATCTGAATATTGGCACCGTTTTGTAACTACGTGCTGATCTTAATGGGAAAAAAGTCCACGTTTCATACTGTTGTCATTACTCTTTACTGACGAATCAACACAAAATTAACACCGCAAAATTAACACCGTGAAAACTAGAAATAAATGATAAATAAATAATAAATTTCCGAAAGGAAAATGAGTCGAGTTCGAATTCCTGTTGAATTCGTAACATTCACTTGACTCTTGGGAAAGGTATTAATACGTTAATTCTCCCTCCAGATACAGGTTAAATAGCAAAATAGATTGAGTTCTGTAGTCTTGGTTGGCAACCAGTCTACCACAGAAAGTAATTGCAAACTACTGCGGGAAAATCTGCCTAGTCAGTCATGTCACTTTCAAGACATGATTGCCCAAAGCGTGTATAAACACATGGAAATTAACTAAATGGGCATATTAATATATCTAAAAGATTATTTTTTTATATCACAAAGTACATGTATCAAATTAAATGTCAGGTTAATATGTATATTATCACTTCAATGGTTCTTACAGGTTTAAATTCTATATCAGCCGTCATCCTTATATCATTTGATACGTTGAATAATTAATTGGGGGATATTTGAAAATTTTTTTACCTGGGAAATATTTATGTAATGGAGACGTGGTTGATTACCAATGAAAATACGTGACTAAATCTTGCATACGTAACGTTCCATTTTATTTGTGGGAGGTTAAAGGGGAAAATTTGGTCTTGTAAAAATATTCTACTTATCCACGATAAAGAAAAGATTTAATGTGCAAATACAGGATTTTATATTGTTAAGGGATTTTAAGATGTTTTTGTTTCAGTCCAGAAAAATGGAATAGACATAGGAAGGTGTTATGAGGATGCATTTATATATAAAAAATAATATTAATAACGTCTAAAAAGTTGTAGTAAGGAATTCATTTGAATCCTACTTGTTATTCCAAAAAAGTTTTAATTCATGAAGTAGTCGTAAAAATAAGGAAATTAGAAATAGAACGTTTGGAAGATGCTAGAATGTCCGAGAAAATTCGAGTAAAATCTAGGGAATTCTAAAAGATTCTAGAATATGCAAATTAGGTGTTAACCCCTATAAAAATAGGTTTTCGGAAGTTGTGAAAAGAAATTGCTGACATTATCAACTCCGGCTTTGATTCAAAGATTTCTATCCAGCCGAAAGAAGCTCTAAGAAAAATCGCCGACCAACTAAAACCTGAAAGAGAACCTCATGGAAATATATAAGTAACTAGATATTTTTTAACTCTTTCATTGATCAAACTAATGCTTATTCTTTATATACACATTTGAGAATTTCCTAAAAGTATAGCACTCAAACTTCTTCGCTATATTAACTGAGTAAAGATACTGAACATTCCTTCGTAACACTTTGCCTGCCAGTAGTAAACGCTACCTATTTTGTTTTGAATGGAAAAAATTGTAAATTTTGTATATATATCATTTTGTGTTATTCGTAAATTAAATATTTGTTTGTAATTTATCTCTGTTTTGGTTTATCAAATTTTTTTCTTTTGTTACATTTAACACGTAATAAAGGTTTCTTAAGGACTCATTTTTTTTCTTCAACTTGGACTTTCTCTCGGGCTGTTACTTCTTCTATCTACTGGTTACGTTGTCTTTTATTTATACTTGGCACGCGGACATAGTTTTAAAGTCATAAATACGTGCATATATTTGACAGAAAAATACACGCTTCTGTTCTAACTTCTCGCTAACTTGTCAAACACGATCTTCAAAATTTTAAATGCAATGTCAATCATCATTTTCTGTCTCCTTGAATCCTCTTCTTTTATTGTCTTTTCTCCCTTAATTTTTCCTCGTCTTCTTTTGGTAACCCTTTTCGTTTTAGTGGCTTTATCCCCTTACTAGGGGTGGGGAAAATTATAAGAATAAAACAAAAAGTAACACTTATCTCGATCATTGATAATTTGTAGAATCGGAAGATGACGGTCGTGTTAATCGTTATCGAAACGTTGAAAACAGTTCCGAAGAGCATATGAAAAGATGGGAAAAACTAGAAATTAAAGAAAGATTCAGAACCAATCAGATTACAACATTATCCCCAGCAGCTTGGATACTGGGAAAGGTGCTGGAGCATTAAGAAGACTGGCTCTTACTTAATTTGAAGTTTAAACTATCACACAATGATCAAATAATAACAATTATAATAACACCCTGTGGCTACACTAGGTGAATTTGCCAAACGTGATACACGGTTGGACGATCATGTCTCGAAAGAAACATAACTAACTGGGCAGAAGATTCTCCCGCAGTAGGTTGCCATTACTTTCTGTAGTAGACTGGTTGCCAAACAAGGCTATAGAACCAAATCCGTCCTGTTATTTAACCTATATCTAGAGGGAAGAGACAGATTACAACTTCCCAAGGGTATTTGAGCGTAAGTGAATGCAACGAATTCAACTGGAATTCGAACTGTGCTCTCCGATTTTTCGTTTCGAGTCGATATCCACTGCACCACAATGCACATACTCTCGTGATTATTGGGGTGTTTGTCGGTGTTAACATGTACATGTTTTGTCACGGTGAATGAACATGGGACATAGTATCCTGTTCCGTGCCTCAGATTTGCTTGTCAGTTTGTCTGACGTTAAGGTTGTGTCCCCTACGAGTTAGTTCATCCTTGTTCATGAGTGTGAATAGTAGAGGAGCAATATGTCCGGGCCTCGATGACTGTTTTTAGCTTGAAGGATGAGGCATCCAAATAATATCCTATAAGACCCGAATTTATATAAAGAAACCCTTAAAAAGACCGTTTTTTTTTAAATATTTACGCCTCAAATCAAAATGGGACACAAACAACGTTCATCGTGTAAGATAGATGCTACCAACGAAAAATAAATAAATAAAAATAACAGAAAAACGCATTTTAAATAATTTAAATTCACGGAATTTAAATTTCGGTTCTATCTGAAAGACAATAATATAAAGCTGATTCGGATTAAAAGAAAAAATTAATAAACTTTTTATGCATTTGCAAGGGTTTTTTTTTTTTTTTCTTGTCACTCATCGAGCCATCATTGTATACAAAAAATATAAACAAATTCAAATTTCTCTTTAAAATTTCATATTTGTACTCAGGATGTGTTTAGAAGTCTTTAGTCATATCTCGATATTTGGGAATATTCACAATCGGACACTCTTCGAGCGGACTGATTTACTCGAGCCGAAGGCATTTCTAAGTGGGTCTTGTTTGCAAAATTATACGCAAAATTTATCAAAACCTGCCACCACATCTCGCACATATTGTGATGGATGTGCCGGGTAGAGCTTTATCAGACTCTGTATTATGATGGGGTACATTGTGCTTCGTATATTTGTACCCCAGCATCACTTTGTTGATGCACTGCTCTCTCATTTAATAATAATAATAATAATAATAATAATAATAATAATAATAGATATATCTTTTGCCGAATTGCTTAAAACTTCATTAGTGAAATCAAGCACCCCATCACGTACAACATATGTATTTATATATTAAATAGGTTGAAAATTCTATCCTCATGTCCATAAATGGACTCGTACAGTAATTTGGCATTTGCACAAACTTTTGTGGTCATGGCCTGTTTTAATTTCCTTAACAAATCGTCATTGTCATGAGTCATAATCGTTGTTATTTTTTTTGTGGGGGGAGGAGGTTGGGTTCTGACTATAATTATGATTTCACTGCATCTTTTAAAATATTATCTGACAGAATATTAAACTTTCTTACTTTGTCATCCTAAAAATGACCCAAAAACAGTTTTATACATCACATTTTAACCAAGCAAGAGATTTTAACTTCTAAATTAAATTCAGTCAGTTAAGTGCCATATGTCGAAAGAGACATGACTGACTGGGCAGAAGATTATCCCGCAGTAGGTTGCCATTACTTTCTGCGGTAGACTGGTTGCCGACCAAGGCTATAGAACCCAGTCTGTCCTGCTATTTAACCCATAACTGGAAGGAAAAGACGGATTAATACCTTTCCCAAGGGTATTTGCACGAAAGTGAATACAATGGATTACAACTGGAATTCGAGCTCGGCTCCCCGGTTTCTCGTTCCGAGCCGATATCCACTATATCACAACGCACACCTAAATTAAATTACATTGCGTTAATTTTTACAATCTGGGTCATACCTCATGAGTGCACGTTTTCGCTGACCTTATCTGTTTAATTAGCCTTCAGACTAATTACTTTAAAAAATTATTTACAATTCTTTTCATATTTGCTTCTATAATCATAAAGTTTCAGCCGTTGTGACCTTTGGCCATCTTCAGAATAAAGTTTCAATTAGTACATACAAATTTATTTTTTCAATATTATAGTTTAGTCAAATTTAAGAAAACTTTAAGTGCATCTTTGTGTTCTTTGGTTCAACAATAAATGTCACTCCTGCTAGAGAGGGACATATTGTTTCAAAATGCAAGGACAAGCTTATCATACAATTGTGTAATGACTACTGCTGCCACATCTGGTCGGGTGCCTCTGCTATTCACCTCGGGGTTGTTGACAAAATCCAACGGAGAATCTGTAATGTGATCTATCCTGACATCGTAGCTCGGCTGCAGTCGCTTTCTCACCGGCGTGATGTGGCTTCGCTCTGTATCTTTTACAAATATTTTCACGGCTTCTGCTCCAATGAACTTAGCTCATTGGCGCCCCCTATGTATGAATTTACTCGAGCTACTAGACTAGCAACTAGGTCCCACCATTTTACAGTGAAACCGATAAAATGTAACCGCAATTTCTACATTAACAGCCTCTTTTCTCGCACTTCCCGCCTATGGAATTCCCTTCTGTATACTGGATTCCCCGACAGAATCTCCAAGAATTTAAATGTAAGGTCAATAGTCATCTCCTATCTCACTAATTCGCATTCTTTCTCTCAAGATCTTTTCTCCATCGACTCCACCCCCATCACACCAGAATTCTCATCCTTCTATTACCCTCTTCCTGGCACTCCCTATAACCTGCCTCTCTTTCACATCCCTTCCCCCTATGTAACCACCTGCGCAACAGTGACAGTAAAATTGCCTTGTTTGGGCTGAAATGATTTTAAAAAATCTTCATCATTAAACAAAACAAAGGACATATGGCACTCACTAGTAAATTAAATTCTCATACATTTAGATATGAATCGACCAGATTTTTAAACGATTCAATTATAAATTAAACTAGCAGTATAGCCCGGCGTTGCTCGGGTGTAATGAAAGCTTTAAAACTAATCCATGGTCCTGGAGCTCAGACTCTTTGGATGTTGGCACAAAAGACTAAAAAGCAATAGTTGTTTCCAGTTAAAGCGAAACCGTAGACTGAAAGAAAAATGAATGGATGTAAGTCAAATTTTGATTTATTGGTATCGACATCAAATAAGTTTTTTCGTCGTAAACTGAATTTTGAAGGCAAAATAAGTTCTCTGAGTATTATGGCTGAGACTAAGAACTACAATTATACCGACTTAGAGCCAAACTCGAAGCAAAAAACTAAAATAAAAGGGGTGAAAAAAAATGCAGGTAAACAGGCAGATAAACAGACACACACACACAAACATCTTGCCTTACATATATATATATATATTATCGATTTTATGCACTATTGTAAGAACTGCAACCTTGAAACTTCTGAATATCGTTTCTTATGTCTTTGTCTCTGAGTGTATCAAATTTGATTAAAATCGAACCACTCCTTCTATAACCCGATTTTTTAGATTATCAATTTTCGATATTAATCGGGGGTACTTTGACACAAAACCTAGCTAAGAACACTCGCAGGCGCTTATAGTACAACTGTGTAAATTTTCAAGAAAATCGGTTCAGCCGTTTCGGAGTCTATAGGTAACGGACACACACACACACAGACACACACAGACACACACACACAGACACACACACAGACGAAGTTCCATTTATAAATAAGTTTAGATACTGAGTAAATTAAAAATGTAACGAATCATTTTTGGAAAAATAAAAATCCATTACAATTAAATTTAAATATTGAATCAAGTGAAATCTAAAAAAAATATATGAAATGTTTTACATCAATTTCGGTTTTCATTTTGAACATTAATTAAAATAAAGGACAGCGTAAATTGCACAACAAGGGTTAGAAATGTCTAGACAGAAAATATATAAGGTATATTTCAAACATAAATTTATACAGCGATCCATATACTGCAGAGCTAAGGTTCCCCAGTACCTCTTTAAGGTCCGATTGTATACGAATAAAAACTCAGAAAAGGTTCATTTTTACAAGGTACGTTCTGAAAGATCAGTCAGTTAAGTGCCATGCGTCATGCACGCTTTGGGCGATCATGTCTCGAAAGAGACATGACTGACTGGGCAGAAGATTACCTCGCAGCAGGTTGCCATTGCTTTCTGCAGTAGACTAGTTGCCATACAAGACTATAGAACCCACTCTGTCCTGTTATTTGACTCATAGCTAGAGAGGGAAGACATGTATTATATTATTAAGTAGTAAATAGTGGGAGGTCAGTTTATTACTTCATAACAATAGAAAACCGATCCCCCAATTCATGCACAGTAGAAACCTAAATCATGTTTCCAACTATTATATTTAGTCAGTAAAGTGCCAAAAGTGATGCACGCTTTGGGCGATCATGTCTCGAAAGAGACATGGCTGACTGAGCAGAAGATTATCTTGCAGTAGGTTGCCATTGCTTTCTGCGTTAGACTGGCTGCCAGCCAAGGCTATAGAACCCAATCTGTCCTATTATTTAACCCATAACTAGAGGGAAGAGTCGGATTAATACTTTTCCCAAGAGTATTTGTGCGTAAATGAATGCAAGGAATTCAACTGGAATTCGAACTCTGCACTCCGATTTGTCGTTCTGGCACCACAACGCACATCCTTCTGAAAGGTAAACTAGCTCAATAGATATTATATATTATACTAATATAGGTATCTCCACCAATTCGCTGACAAAAAATCAGCATAGTATGAAGTTTTTCCATCCAAATGATTATGATATTATTAAGAAGAAAGATCAAAATATTTTTAGAATTTTTTAATCCTTCTTCATACGTTCAAAAATTTGTTAAAAATATCTTGTTTTGATTTTCGTCAGCGGGTAAGCAAATCGTTACGAGAGTTTACAATAGATAATGTAATATTACGTAACTTTTTTTCTAGTGATAAACACATTAATTTGGAAATTCTTACAAAAATCAAATAATTGTCGAATTTTAATGAAACTTTCAGGACGTATTCACAAATGAATGAAATTATTTTTGAAATTATTATTTCTAAAAGATCTTTGTGAAAATATTTTTTTACATATGTTGCCCCAACCCCCACTTCCCACGTAAATTCATAACATTTCAAGAAATTAAATTCTGTAGGCAAAATTGGTTTTATTAGTTCTGCGGATCTTCGTCGCCAATTTGTTGTGGAGTTGTTGTGGTGAAACCTCACCACAAAGTTGTAGTAAAAATTATGTTTCGTTATGATCATTTATGCGAAGTATATCACTTCGTCAGCAACTGTTTATTTTGGAAAAATTCAAAAAGATTTTCATACAACGGAACTTCACTTAAAAAGAAGGAAACGGAAAGAAATAAGTAAGAATAGTGGGAGAGGGAGTTCAAAATGAGAGGGAAGATTATGTTACAGAAGGTAGGGAAGAGAAGGAAAACAAACAGATATAGCGAAATAGATTCAAACCCGATCTTTGAATAGGACATTTAAAGATTACATATGTGTAAAGAAATAAAAAATAAGCTTGTCACAGAAACGGAAGTGGGGAAAAAAGAAACGGGAAATGAAAAAGAAAAAAGAAAAAAAAGGGAGAGATAGGAGTAAGTTATAGGAGAGAGGAGGAGAGAAAAGGGAGAAATTAAAAAGAGAGAAAGACGGGAAACGTACGTTGGATAAGTAGACATGACAATTGTTAGACAAGGATGGTGGAGAGAAAGGGATAGAAATAAAAAAAAAGGAAAAAGAAAAAGGGAAAGTAGAAATAGAGAAAATAGATTGCGTAATATTCGGCTTTGCCAGAGATTTTTTTTAAAAAATTACGATTAAAATAAAATTGGGTCTGACTATTGTTGAGATCAAATTAATTTGCGTTAAAATCTACTACAGAAATAAAAGGGAAGAACGGAAAAAGAAATATAATATTGGTAGGGAGTATACATAAAGAATATATATTATTATTATGGACTCTCCCGTCGATTTCGACGAATGAGTGTCTAACTCAGACTGCTACACAAAGAATTGTTTAGAGTGGTAAAGGCTTGTGTAGCACCATCCATACTTTTTAAAACTGCTGATAACAAACAACCGGAGCAGAAGTTCGCCACAGATCGCATGAACAGTAGACCTCAGTAATTTAACCCATAACTGGAGGGAATGGAAAAATTAATACCTTTCCAAAGGGTACCAGTGCGTAAGTGAATGCACAGTGTTCGACTAGAATTGGAACTCGGCTTACCGATTTCCCTTTCCGAGCCGACATCTACTGCACCACAACGCACATCCGTCACTAAACGCTTACAGCACCTGGTATTCTCAAGCAGTCACGCATCTAAGTACTGACCAGGCTCAACGTTGCTTAACTTCGGTGATCGAGCGGGAACCAGTGTATTCAACGTGATATGACCGTAATATATATATATATATATATATATATTCACTAATGAGGAAGTATTTAATAAGCATAGCAAATTTTATAATACTGCATAAAAAATAGTAGATACAAAAACCCAAATATTAAATATGTAAGCGAGAAAAGTAACCCCCGAAGAAAAAATAGGGATAGGAATATCATTTGGTACACACACCCACTTTCAACCAGATGACTAGTAGTAAATTGGGGAAAGATTCCTCGCGTTAATTAGGAACCACTTTCCGGAAAAAAATCCACTAAGTAAGATCTTTAATAAAAACACTATTAAATAAAGTTACACCTGTATGAACAATCTAGAAAAAAATATAAAAAATCACAATAATAATATTTTAAAAAACTTCAACAAAATCAATAAAAACAACCGAATAACAGAAAATAACAATTTAACCAAGAAAAAATGTAATTGTAAAAACCCCACAGACTGTCCGTTAGAAAACAGGTGCTTAACGGAATCAATAGTCTATCAATGCAAAATATCTTCAAAGGAAAACCCAAATAATATACAAATTTATATAGGGGGTACAAAAAACACTCTAAAGCAGCGGATTTACCAGCACACCTCTTCATTTAATAATAACAAATACAAAAAATTAAACATCCCTATCGAAATATCATTGGTACCTAAAGGAAACAAAACAAAAAAAAAAATAACACCCACAATAAAATGGAAAATTCTAAAAGAAGCTAAAACATGAACCATAATCATTATGTTTATACGAAAAACTATTTATTATTAAACCCCTTAAGAACAAAAATCTATTAAATAAACGTAATGAGATAATTGTCATATGTAGACATTGCAAATTATTCACATTAGAAAATGGATAAAATCTAAATGAAATAACATGCATATAACCAACAAGTGCTTAAGGAAAATAATTACTGACGAACTATATAAAAAAAAATTGAAACATAAAATTATTTTTTTAAATAAATCCTTCTTTTTATAGAAAAAAACTTTACAACAAATAGACAGACCAAAAAATTATTTTTTATAAGAAAATATTTCTTTTTAAAAAAACTTTACAACAAATAAATAAACAGACTAAAAATGATAAGTAAGTGAAAAATATAGAATTCATACCGAATGAGAATATCACATCAAAAGTAATAAAACTGAAGGGAGAAGAGGGGGGAAAAAGGGAAAAGGATATGATCAAGTTAAAGGCAGGTTAACATATTGACCGTTAAGGAGGGAAAAGAAACAAGAGAAAAGGGTAGGA
Source organism: Ascarosepion bandense (assembly GCA_037127315.1). Classification (NCBI taxonomy): domain Eukaryota; kingdom Metazoa; phylum Mollusca; class Cephalopoda; order Sepiida; family Sepiidae; genus Ascarosepion; species Ascarosepion bandense. Next base: position 51,649 of record JBBBDQ010000329.1, on the reverse strand, counting down.
TGAGGGAGGAAAAAAGAAAAAAAGAAGAAAAGAGAAAAAGTTGGTTAGTATGTATTCTTTGAGGCTAAATCCCAAAATGAATTATCCACTCTGATTAGCTAAAAGAAACACACATGTAAATTTTATATCTTTCCATATACATACACAGAAAACCAAAAGTTTTTGTCATTTAAATGTAAATCATCTGCACAACCAACAGCAACATTGCCTGATGATGAGAATCTATCTCGAAGTATAGGCATTTCCGTGTCGCAATGTACAATTAATTCATAACTATATAATCATATTAAGCTCTATAATACTCATTATATTGAGCACTGTTCTTAATAAAATAAATGCCAGAGCATTCAAAATGAAAAAAAACCTTGAGTCCTTTTCACCTGGAATTATATATATATATATATATATATACATATATATACACACACACTACGTACATATACATATGCATATATACCCACATACATGAATACACACATATATAACTATACATACATATTTATAGATAAAGAAATTGGTTAATAGTTGATAAATAATAAACTAGGAAAGGAAAGCTTAAGGTTTTAGTAAAAAGGGCTTTGAGAATCAGGGCTTTGAGAATCAGGGCTTTGAGAATCAGAAGGTATTAATTAGTGAAGGGCAAAATGATTGTGTTAAATTTTATGTTAAGGGAAGTAATTCTAGGATTAAAAAATAAAATTTGGAATCTATTTTCAGTTACTACTCAAATAATAGTTTCAGAAAAGGTATGGGATAAAAGACTTTGGTGTATATGGTTGTTGTAATTAATACTACAGTGGTTAAGAAGAAGGAAAGAAAGATTCTATCAAAAAGAAATTAGTTTTGGATTACATTTAGAGGAGTTTTATATTACAATTTAAAATTCGAAACTTAAAAAGTTGGATTTATGACGGCATTTGCTTATGAATTCCTTACGTAAATTTAAAAGTAGATTTTCTTTTGAAGAGAATAAAACGTTTATAACCATCATTATTAACTACCTGATGAGACATTGTTCTTTCAATGTCGAAAAAATGTACAGTTTTGTAGTAGGTTGTAGTTTGTACATGTTCTAAAATGTAATATATATATATATATATATATATATATATATATATATATCCTTCACGCTCAGAGTCTTTGCTTTTTTTCTTATGTATTAATGTAAGATATTTAATACTTGAAACATCAACATATATGTTGCAGTCATTTTAGACTGTATATCGATATAAATATTTTGCTGTCATTTTTGATGGCACGAGCCCAATCAATATATTATTACTCAATGAATATAATATAATTGTAACACTGGATAAATTGGTTTATCCCCTGGACAAAAACGGATTCAGACATGTCTCGCATGTAAAATATTCCCAAAAACAACATAGCGACTTTATGAGATGTATATTGATAAAAAAGTAAATCTTATAGTCGAATACTTTCGCAAGACCCTCTTTTCACATATGCTAATTAAACCTGTCACTCAATCTATAAAAAAGAGGCGACAGAACGGTGCGACTGCGGTAGTGAACAGAAGAAGAGGGTTATTAGATTGCTTGAGTTATGCTACTTAAATTAAAGAAAAATTAAGAAATTTTGTATTAGAGAACTATTGTAAATTCTTGGACAAGAGATTTTTCTAGTGGAACCGGTTGTTATAACCGGTTCCACTAAAAAAAAGGGTATATTCGCAAAACTTAAACTCTTTGATATTCTCGAAAGCTGACTAAGTGGAAATTTGGATTCATTTTCTAATTAATTTAGAACCTTGTGAAAGCAGGTTAAAAAATAATGACCCCGACCCAAAAATGACCCCGACCCAATCTTTCCAAATGTTAATACAACAAAAACTTGTTGATCATCATTAAGAGGAATGAGAAGGAAAAACAAGAGTCAAATAAAAAAGATGATTGGGAAGCAATAAAAAGTGGTGCAATTAATGTTGAAGCTAAAACACTAGACAAATCAAAATCATTTGATTTGATTGATTATTCTTATAGATGGTTATGGATTGTTTCTCAACCTTTTCACCCTTGCGTAACTCTTAAAATAAATTACATGATCGCCCAAAGCGTGTATCACGTATGGCACTTAACTGACTGACTGAATATAATAGTTAGAAACATAATTAAGGCTTTTACTGGCCATAAAGTGGAGGATCGATTTTCTATTGTTATAAAGTAATAAACTGTTCCTCTACTAATTACTACTTAATAATATAATACATCTCTCCCCCCTCTAGCTACGAGTTGAATAACAGAACAGATTGGGTTTTATAGCCTTGGCAACCTACTGCAGGATAATCTTCTGCCCAGTCAGTCATGTCTCTTTCGAGACATGATCACCGAAAGCGTGTATCATGTATGGCACTTAACTGTTGATGATATTGCCTGAAATACTATCTATCATTCAGCAGTCAGGAGACGAAGGTGAGCGGTAAGGAAAGAAGGGATAACTTACTGAGTTTAGCAGAGACAGACGGAGAGACATGTAAGAGTGGAGAGACGATTTAAAAGAGCCAAAGGTAGATGTTCGCTGACATAAACACCCAAGCCATGCATTTGGATATTAGAGTCCTTCTTAAACGTTAGTGAAAGAAGAGTGTAGGTGTTTTTTGTTTGTTTTTTATCTAGTTTAGTTTTATATCTTTGTGTTTTGTCATTATTTAGAAATATATCGTCAAGGAGAGGTCTAGATTAGCAGTAGCAGTCGTTCGTCAAATGCAACATGTGTAGGAAGGGAACTGGCACAGACTGCAGCATAATGTGGCCTCAAGGTTGCCCACCGGAGACACTTGCAGGGATACCCATCCATGCGCGACATGGCACTACAAGAATCCCGGGATTATTCAACTGTTGATCAGAGTAGTCTTTCAAGACTACGCAAGAATTTGGGCTCCTAATTACCAATCGGAAGCAGCACCCAGAAAACTATCAACCCGTACTCTCAGAATGAAGTGCCGTTGCCACCATCCACACACATGGAGGAGAGAAAAGAAATCTGTGAGAACTAGAAGTCCTGCCAGGATTCGTCATTGAAGGCCACAGTCTGAATAAGATACACAGATGACACAGTGCTGATAGCAGACACAGAAAGGAAAACTAGAAAGTAGGAATGGGAAAGCGTGAAAAAAGGACTAAACATAAACTACAAGAAAACTTAATACATACTCATCAGCAAAAAGAGGAGTCTAAAATGCCGATTACAGGTTGGGATACTAAAATCAGTCTACGGCTATATCGGGTTGAATCACCGAAAATAAGCAACATCGAGCCTTGTCAATACTTAAATGGGTGACTATTTGGGAATACCAGGTGTTGTAAACGTAAGGACCAAGAATGGTCCACCGGTCCTCCAGGTTTGGGGGTTGGGTGCAGGGCTAACAACCCTGCAACGTAAAAAAAACAGTTTTTTACAGAAACAGCAACAAAAAAGTTGCTGCTCTATGCACCATCTGGGTGTGATGGATAAATGATGATGATGATACTAAAATCAAATAGGTACAGAAGTTTAAGTACCTGGAAAATGTACTAACAGAGGATGGTAAGTGCGACCAAGTGATCCGAAGGCGTATTTGCATGGCCAAGGACGCATTCCAAAAGTTAAGCAGAGTACTGAGCGGCAGGAAAAACTTGAAGCAACCGAAATGTGGTTCTACAGAAGGATGATAAGGATGCCAAGAATCAAATATATGAGCAACGATGAGGTTTTAGAGAGGGTAGAAACGAAAAAGAAATTTATACTTAAAACCAGGAAGAGACAGCTGGAGTTGCTGGGACACGTAATGAGGAACGTGGGCTTGGAGAGTCTGATACTCACGAGATGGATAAAAGGAAATAGAGACAGGAGAAAGCAACGCGTGACATATTTGATAGTGGGTGACAGAGCAGGGTTTGGAAGAAATATCAAGGGAAAAGTTGTTAAGAGCTACAAGGGATAGCAGATGTGGAAAGCTATGATCGCCTACGCCCTGAAGGGTCATGGCATATAGAAGAAGAAGATTACTTTAAAAGATTAGAGTTTTGCTTTGTTTGCAATAGAAATTCATAATAGTCATTCCCCACCTCTTCGGGAAGTAGCTGACCTCTAAAATTGGTTTCTAACTCTACGGTTTACTTTCGCCTCGGTCAAAAATCTGCCGAGGCGTACAAAGTAAACCTCGCTGCCGAGATTGAAAAGGACCTCCAACCTTTTACTTCAATCATATAAATGGAACCTATAAGTCTGGTGAAATAAACATCAAAATAGGTATATTTCAAGATGACTCTTTGTCTCCCTTACTATTTTGCATATCAGTAATAGCATTAGCCAGTCAACTTAACAAGACAGAATGTGGTTATAAAATAGCCCAAAAGAAAATAAGCTATCTATTTTACATATATAACTTAGAGTTGTATGCTAAGAATGACGATGAGCTGGAAGGCCTTCTGCAAACTGTAAAATGCTTCAGTGAAGACATTGGAATTAAATTCAATTTGAATAAACGTGCTAAAGCTACAGTTTTACGATGATCACTACAATAAACATCCTCAATTAGCTTAGACCTTGCTGTAATAATAAAAGATTTAGAGCAATAAGAAGTTTATAAGTACCTAGGTGTAAATGGGAGTGAAAGAATTCACCATAAAAAATTAAAGAAATAGTGCGTAAAGAGTGCTACAGAATGCTACGACTGATTTTAAAAACTAAATTGAATTCTTAGAACAGAATTATGGCCATTAATAACCTTGCCATCCTCGTTGTCCAATATAGCTTCAACATCTTGAACTGGACTCTAAACGACATCAGACGAATGAATTCTAAGACAAGAAAGCTCCTTTCTAAACATAAGATGCATCATCCAAAGGTTGATGTAGACCGCCTATACATATCCCGTAAAGAAGGTGGAAGAGGTCTTATTCACTTAGAATTGTCATGTAAGACAACATCTATTGACTTACTAACATACATAGAAACAACAAAGAACTGGATGATACAATTAGTCAAACATGAAAACAGAAAGAAAAAATATTCAATAATAAAAGAAGGTAGTTAATACAAGAAAGATTTACATTTAGTAGATTCTGTAGAAAAGCAAAACAGAAGCCAAGAACCAACTATTGCCGCAAAAATATGAAAAAGAGAGCCAAAGCTAAAGCTCTTGAACAGGTGAAACAACGCTGGCAAGACAAACATCTGCATAGCCAATATCCAGAACGTGCTAATAAACCCAATGTTGATTAAGTTAATACTCATCGATGGTTACGTGCATTTGGATTCAAGTCTGAAACTGAAGGCTTTATTCTTGCTGCGCAAGACTAAAGTCTTTTCACTAGAAACTTTCAGGCAAATATTATACATAATAATGTGGATTCAAAATGCAGGTTCTGTGATAAATACCAAGAAACCATAGACCATCTAATCTCAGGATGTTCTGTATTTGCCCCAAATGAATTTAAAAATCGTCACGATTGAGTGGGGCAATATTTACACTGGACAATGTGCAAACACTATGGACAATATGTAAACAAGCACTGGTATGAACATCACCCAGCACCGGTTACAGAAATAGAAGATGTAACCATTCTATGGGATTACACCATCTACACAAACAGAAAAATTGAAGCAAATAGGCCGGACATTATTGTTAAAAACCAAAAACAAAACTTGCCTATTAATTGATATGGCTTGTCCAGCCGATTGTAACATGGCAATCAAGGAATTTGAAAAACTGTCAAAATATAAAGACCTAGAAATTGAAATAGAAAAAATGTGGAAATTGAAAACAAGTATCATACCAGTGATAGTGGGTGCACTTGGAATGATAAAAAAATGGAAAAAAAAAAACATTGAAAGAATCCTTGGAAACCCCAGCTTAAGAGATATACAAAAAATTGTCTTATTAAGTACAGCCCACACACTCACTAAGGAGAACTTTGTCTATGTAACGTTAGGTATGTTAGGGAGATATGAAAAAACATGAAATGGAGTCATAAAAACACACCACGACCTGCCTTAGGTCTTCCTGCAGATTTGGTAGGTAGTGCGACCATAGCAGAAATCGAATTATAATGAAAAATGACATAATGATAATAATAATAAATGATAATATTGATAATAATAATAATAATAATAATAATAATAATTGGAGTAGATAGACTAAACTATCGCCCGGTTCACACTCCACCCACGTCTTCTGAACAGATGAGGAAGGCTCATCCCTTGTTTCCTGTTTAGGATGCGGTTTCCGGTTTTCTCTCTTTTCCAATCTCTTCAATCTTATGTAGCCCCCTGCACATCAGTGGCGTTACCGCCTTGCTCGGGTTGATATGATTAAAAATAAATAAATAAATAAATAATATATATGATGATGATGATAATAATGATAATTATAAATAGTAATTGTTGGGGCGCTCTCCACCTTTCTATGGAAATAGACTATTCGAATCACTATATAAAGTAGTAGTGATTATACCTCGAGGAAGGAAGTCGAGTAAGGAAGTCGAGTGAGCGAGTCAGTCGGGTATTTCCGGTATTGCACCGGAAGTGTTCTACTAATCAATCTATCACGTCTCTACGACGATACTGTATACTAATTACCTTGTTCTGTATTCTACTAATCCTCACCTCTTGTAAATACTTCTCTTTTCCTGTCAATACACCTGCTTTTATACTATTACCTTGTATTGTATTATTTCACATAATTCTGTTACCCGACGTAACAAGTAATGAAGATGATGATGATAATAATAATAATAATAATAACAGATAATAAATGATGATGATGATGATGATGATTTAAAATGAGTATAAATTGAAACTGCGAATAATTTTCTTCTAAAAAGAATTTGTTCATCGGTAATAAAGAAAGAAAGAAACTCTAAATAAAATTTTTTCAATATTTTATTAATTACAATCAGTTTCATTTTATTAATTACATTTTGATTGCGTGAAACACGTTTGCATATAATCTGTGTTTCTGCACAAATTAAAATATTTCACTTTTTCACAATAAACATCAATCACAAAATGGTTTCTTATCGCGAACGATACTCACTTGTTCTTGCAAATTAATTTTTAAATAAATCGGTACATTTTATAAATAAAGAAATAAATAGGTACATTTGCAAATAAATGAGTAAATAAATAGATAAAATAAATAAATAAATAAATAAATAAATAAAACGACCGGTCTGTATTTCCGCATATTTGAATCTGGAAATTCGTCAAAATAAATTTTTTAAAAAAAAGTCTATTTGAAAATAGTCACTCGTTTTAGTATGGATCAATATCTGCATTGCTTAACTTTAATGTACTTACAGAAATTGATGTTTCCAATTTTATGCACAGAGCACAAAGCTAGAATTATTATATTTTTTTCACGGGAATGTACTGAAAATTTCTCGACCCGAACGAGAAGGAATTATTGAAGGTTGGTCCTTTGATTAGATTTTGGGAAGAGAGTTAGAACCGAGAAAATTTCGGCATCTTTATGCATTTCGAAATGAAAAGCGACTTTGTTGCTATAATGAGAAATTAAGGAGAAAATTTGCATAAAAAATCATCAGTTTATCTGGAAAATCAATTTTAATTTAGTTTGTCTCCTTACTCTTCTTTTTTATTGATCAGTCAGTCAAGTACAATACATGATACACGCTTGACATAACTGACTGGATTTTTCCACACTAGGTTGCCATTACTTTTTGTGGTAGACTGGTTGCCAATCAAGGCTATAAAAGAACCCATGCTGTCCTGATATTTAACCCATAGCTGGAGGGAGAAGCGATAGATTAATACCTTTTTTCCAAGGGTATTTGCGCGTAAATGAATGCAACTTGAATTCGAACTCCGATTTCTCGTTTCGAGCCGCATTTCTTTTTATCCTATTTTATAATTGATTAATAATAAATTAACAGCAATAAATAATCTATCCATAAAAAATTAAGGACAATAAATATATTCCATTCCTCTTTGTATATATCTATAAATCTTGTGGATCAGATTTTCATTAAAAATGTTATGAGTAATCTGAAATGATTACACTTGCAGTGATATCGGGGGCTTTTGTTGTAGCTATCAGCTGAAATTGAAAATGAATAATTGAATAATAATAATAATAATAATAATAATAATAATAATAATCAAACAGGCCAGACATTATTGTTAAAAACCAGAAGGAGAAAACTTGTCTATTAATTGATATGGCTTGTTCAGCGGATTGTAACATAGCAATCAAGGAATTTGAAAAACTGTCAAAATATAAAGACCTTGGAAATTGGAAATAGAAAAAATGTGGAAATTGAAAACAAGAGTTGTGCCAGTGATAGCAGGTGCACTTGGAATGATAAAAAATGGAACAAAACAACACATTGAAAGAATCCCTGGAAACCCCAGCTTAAGAGATATACAAAAAATTGTCTTATTAAGTACAGCCCACACACTAAGGAAAACTTTATCTATGTAATGCTAGGGATGATAGGGAAGATAGAAAAACATGAAATGGAGTCATAACAACACGCCACGACCTGCCTTAGGTCTCCCCGCAGACTTGGTTGGTAGTGAGACCAAAGCAAAAATTGAAATATGATGAAAAATGACATAATAATAATATCCGAGAATTAGGAAGGCCGTCGTTGAAATATCGAAGAAACAAAAAACTAGGTAGAGGAAACAAAGAAGAGGTTTATTGAATACTAATATAGAATGGGAAAAAAAAATTGATCAGCTTCTTTTTTCGCACTTCCCGCCTGTAAAATTCCCTTCCATTTACTTGCTTCCTCGACAGCTACAATCTTCAAATGCCACTAAGACGCAAGGGGATTACTGAGTGTGAAAGAATTAGGAAGAGAAACATTCATTATGAGCGGAAAGAGGAAATAGTAATCAGGAGGACAGTAGATAGCAATTGATATTGCATTTAATTTTTTGCAGATTAAAGTTGGCTAGAAAGCATTGACCCGGAAGGGAGATCCGCAAACGAGAAGTGAGAGAAAAGAAACTGTTAGCATAGAACTTACGGTTACATCTAGCCAGCTCTACTGTAAATTGATGAGACCTAGCCGCCAATCTAGTATTGCGCTTAAATTCATAAAGTCTAGGTACCATAGTGAAGAACTCATCTATTTAAGATAAATTCTAGCGATAAAAATTGTCTCGTACGAAGCAATGAACTGGAAGGGTGTTCCGTAAGCGAGAAGAGAGACAGAAAAGAAACTGTTAGCATAGAACTTACCGTTACATCTATCCAGCTCCACTGTAAATTGATGAGACCTAGCCGCCAGTCTAGTAGTGTGAAACGGTGAACTATTGTGTATTTCATTGTTTGCCATTATATTAAAACAAAATCGCTTTCATAAAATAAACCGAAAAAAATTAAATTGATGTTCAAGAACCGCTTTTCCTGTGCGTTCATCTCATGCAATATTTTATTTAAAAATCAATTTTCATTCCAACATTCAATATGCAGAGATTTTATAAAAAATAAATACATGCATCGATTTAAGACAATTGTTTATGTACACATTAATATAATTCACGTCACTAATAAAATTTTAAAAAATTAGACCATGGATGGAATATTAATAATAATAATAATAATAATAATAATAATAATAACATAAAGAGAGTCAACCAGCAGGAGACTACGAATGTAGGTCCTACGATTGATCTCATGACGGATTCGAAAAACATTTTCTGATAACCAAATCAAACAATAGTGATTCACACTCCACCCACATCTATTGAACAGATGAAGAGGCTCATCCCTTGTTCCTAGTTTAGGATGTGGTTTCTGGCTTTCTCTTTTCCAATCCTTTCACTCCTATGTAGCACCCTGCACATCAGTGGCATTACCGCCTTGCTCGGGGTGATATGATAAAAAAAAAAAAATCCAGGAAAATCTTCCATATATAAAAAAATTGTACTGAATGCATTTTGAAACAATAAAATTTACATGTGTATTGAATGACTGGTAAATATCAAGATTTGAAGATATTCAGTTTCAGAACTACCCTATTTTGTATCTATAAACGATACCACCTTTTCTACAGACTATGCAGCTGTAGTTACTAACTATTCCCTGAGAAGTTGATACCGTTTCTCATAAGCCATATACAGGCTAATATTATTTCAAACTGTTCATGCTTTCTTTCAGTGTAGATATAAAATCATATCTATTCCCCTTTTGCTTTTATATCATTCAGTAACTTTCTACTTTGTATTGTTTCTCAGACATGAACTGAGGGAAACGAAATAAGAAGCATAAATAAATATATCTCATAAATAGACATCAATCCGCACCAAATTACGAATAGAAATGATTATATATTCAAGGTTTACTAGTTTGTTTTGGATTATCATTTGTTTTTGTTTGTTTGTTTGTTTTTTAATTAGAAAAAATATCAAAAAGGGAAATTCACAAAAATATAACATTACGAGCCTCGTTTCGATTTCGATTTGAAACAAAATGGCTTCCACTAAATGATAACTTCATGTTTTTAATCTCCACACATCTAGAGACACAAGTTTATGAAAGACTTCAATACTGGAAAAAATCTTTGAATCAATTGATAAAATAAATAAATAAATAAATAAATAATGGACGATTTGAAGAGTTGCTGTTGCTGCCAATTCAGGGCCGGAGCCGTGAGATCATAATAATGTTGACTTTATCAATCTTCATTTTCTCGACTCTAGGAAAAGCAGAAAGGGAAGAAGGAAGCAAATGAACCACTTTTAATCATCTTTTTTGTTCTGTTGTCAAATAAGTAGTACCTACAACAGAGAAAAAATTGAACATTATTACTATAGTACAAATCTTGATTGTATTTTAGATAATGGTAATCGTAACATATATATAGATTGCGTCATGTATTTGAGAACACGTCTTTAGAAAGTTTTAAGTGACATCCTTTAACTAAAATTATTGTCTCTATTTTTCCATCCTCGCCATGGAAGCTTCGACTCTAACGCAGAAGATGAAACGACTCACCTTTCTCATTGTTTTGGGCACCAACCACATAAATTTTGAGATTGTATACCTCTTACATATCGCCATATCCTTCGTGTTTAAAATAAGTAAAGAGCTACGAGCCTCTGGCATGAATTTGTCTTGAGTGGCCAAAAGAAAAAAAAGTTTTGTTAATATTGCACAATAACATGTGCATCAAATGAATTTATAAATATTTAATAATTATCTATATTGCAGTTTCATCAAAGAAAGAATGAAAAAATTTAGGGTGATTCAGAGAAGTTCATCTTTGATTCCTTGCCTTGTAAAATATTGCAAAGTAATGATAACAAAAGAACCATTCTATTTTCAGTTAGAATTATTCACTTGGTAATAAATACTAAAAATAATATGAAATACATCATTTCTTTTAAAAACGTGGGGTGGCCTGATAATTATGGCCGGTATTGTATATATAAGAAAATGTGTGATAAATTCTATATAAATATTTTTGTGATTAACACAAATTAAAATCATGATTACTTCAAGCTCAAAGGGATTGACACTCCCAGTTAATTTCACTTAGATATTAGATTCCGATAATGAAGTGTACTAAATTCTGTAAAAATATATTGTTTTTGTTGTTAAGAAACTTTATTACTTTCTGACTTTGGCATTTCGATTATAGTCACTTTCTCACCGACTTGATGTGGCTTCCCTCTGACTTTTCTACAAATATTTTCTTGTCAACTGCTCTGACGAGCTTTCTTCACTGGTTCCCCGATCACATCTTTTATTCTTTCCTCAATACCCACTGTACCCAGTCTTTTCCCTAACTGTAATCACCTGCGTACTAGTAGCGATCTCGCCTTGCTTAGGGTGAAATAATAAAAACATTTTCTTAAATACTTGACTCATCCTTTATAGTTTTAGAATTATTAAATCATCTACACCAGTTGTTCCCAAACTTTTTTCTATCATTTCCCCCCCTTACACCCAGTTCAACCATCCAGATTTCCCCCTTCATGTGTATGAGAGAAAACAGTTAAAACACACTGAGACTATTTACTAATTTATTTTTCAAATGTACAAATATATTGAAAAATGTATAGTTACAGAGTAAAATGGATAGAGAGCAGTTAATAACAGCTAAGCAGAGCCATAGAGAGCGTTTAGTAACAAATAAAAGGACTTTTGTTTGCTCTTCTACTTCAGAATTAAATTAGTGAGAAGGGTGATGCTGCTTCTTGTGCGCCAGTGTATCAATATCAGGATTAGTTTTGGCAAGAGCGCAACGTATGTCACATTCCACCTCCAGTCGGTTTCGTGCTTTGGGCTTAATTGTGAGTAAAGTAGAAAATCCTGACTCGCAAAAGTGGGTTGTGGAAAACAGAATGAGGATTGGCAGAAGAGTCATGTTTGAGCTCCAAGAACTCATATATATATATATATATATATATATATATATATATATATATATATATTAATCATCCACATACAAGCCCGTTTCGCTGTATCACAGGTCATCAGTGTAGCTAGACACATCCACTTGCTTCTGGCCGGGATCGAAACTCAACCGATTTGGTGTCAGTCGGAGTCGCTACTCCCTAAGCCATCGGCGCATGGAATCAGAGAAGGGAAATTTTAACGTGTTGTATATGAGCAGTATATACACACACCAGTCACCGAAAGAACTCAATTCATTTCTGAAGAGTCACGCATCAACAGAAGTGGAAACGGTTCTTAAAATTTTCTTCTCCAGAGAGCTCAATCGTAATGAGAGCATAAGATGATTTTATTTATTAGGTAGTGTAATTTTATTTATTAGGTAGTGTAATTATTTCCCCCCTGGTAGCTTCAAAATTTCTCCAAGTTTCTCGCTGATCTACACGAACATACACGCATAGAGACACACATTCGCATTCATATTTTAATTTACAAGATAAAAAGAAAACACACTCACTGCATTTTCATTATTGGTTGCCATTTCCAGAACACTGTCCTGTTGCTATCTTCATCTTGCATAACGGCATCGATCTTTTCAGGGACATCATTCCAGAAGTAACTGATGGAAAATATGTGATTAGGAATAACAGTGTATCTCGATTCGTCCCACGCGTAAAGATAGCCACCCTGAAAATAATAACAATAAGAATAGTTGTAGTAAACAATGTGATTAAACGCATAATTTATTAACATTTTAAAACGCCATGTTATATTTGTGATAAGCAAGAACGGAATACAAATTCATTTTTATAGCTTTCAATAATTTCCAAAATACCTTTTAGCCCGTCTCTTTGTCCGTCATTGCGTGACTCAAGGTTTAGTAGGAGAAAAAAAATCTATTTTCTTTTGTTTTGCGTAAACGTGATTTGATGTTTTGTGTGACATTGTAAACAACATTGCGTTTGTTTTTGTTTCAAAATTACGGGGGTAAATATTTACATTTTTTGTTGACTAAATGAATTTAACATAAAAATAAAAATTAGTTATTTTGTTTTACTGAGATTAGAAATATAAAAACTATTACGTTCTCAGTTCAGAAATTTACGAAGAATATTTAAAAATGTAGACATTTAATTTTAGAGGAAAAAAAATATAAAGGCCCATTTTTTTTCCAATAAAAAAGTATTTTAGTCGCGTTTGACACGTGTGACTTGATTTCTGTGACGTAATTCAGCAACCATCTTAGATCTTAGATGTTTTACGGAGCAAATGTAAACAATCTGCTTCATTGGCCCAAAAGTGCGAAAGAGATTAATTGCTGAACTAAAACTGAAAAAAGTATGTGTCGACTTGGCTTCCCTGTAGATATGTGCCCCTAGAAAGTTTGAATGGCGTAGCTTAAAAAATGTAGGCGTGCATAGAGAACAGTCACACACAGACTCACAGATTGCCTTTTATATATATATATATATATATATATATATATATATATATATATATATATAGATACGTCTGGCAGGTTTCTTATATGCCTTTTGGCGCTAAAAGCAAACTGTAGGGTGGAATGCCTCCTTGAATATATGCCATGAAAAACATTTATTCGTGGGAACAGCAAAAGTAGAACAAGAAACATTTTAAACTCTACCAATGCAAGGATAGTAAATAGCTTTGTTGAGCGCTGAAAGGGGCTTTGTATCACTCTACTTCAACAATGTTCAATAGAAAACGAGGAAAATATAAGGAAAAATAAGTAATATATATATAGGAAACAAGATGCACACACACACACACACACACATATATATATATATATATATATATATATATATATATATATATATATTGTAATAGTTGTTACAATGGTTTATAAAAGCATAGTATTACTACACAAAAATTTTCATGTTTCGGAGCCGAACTGCTTCTCTTCGAGTGATCACTTTAAGCGTTAATGATAACGTTTAAAGTGATATAGATCTATTCTAATATATATATATATATATATAGTGTATCGAGGCAATTTCCAACTGAAATTAAAGCCGAAATACGATGTTTAGAACGGCTCATGATTAAACATAATAGACATTCATTGTCTCTTATATTTAACAGTATATGTTTAGAATATATATATATATATATATATATATATATATATATATATATATATATATATGCATGCATGTATGTATGTATCTTAATCATTTCACTCCACGAAAGTTGATAAAAGCCACTATGACATTTTTTGAATAAATCTGTTAAAATGGCCGCTTTCGTGAGGCATATAAGATATCAAATAAAAATAAAGTTAAGAAATGTTTAAAGTAAACTAAGTCATTAAACTAATTTTCTTTTGCTAAAATTATTATTATTATTATTATTATTATTATTATTATTTATTTATTTATTTATTTATTTTTTTTTTGTAATGCAGCTGAATAAGAAAGTATTTTGGAAATTCAGACGACCAAAGAAATACCTTTTACACATTGAACACAATAGACACTAGAGAAATAATGTTGTCTTTATTTTTTTTATTTTTTTTTTTAATGGTAAACAGGTAAAAATATGCTCTTTCATTTCGAAATAAAGTCAGAACTCACCTTCAGCAAGTAAATGGAATTTTGATAGAAAAAAGCTGCTTCAAGGATGTTAGGAACTATTCGATCCAATCGTTTGGTCTGGAGATAAATAAATCTATTTCCACGATATTTGTAAATCCAAACTTGTCGATCTAAAAACAAGAGATAAACTCATTTAGAATAGGAAATGTCTTTGTATTTTTATCAAATTATATAATATATGCAACGTATTGTAATTATTTTGGGCGGACCTGAAGCAGACTACCACTACGTTTAATTTCGTTGTTTTTCATTTGTTTCGTTTTTTTGTTGTTTTTTTTTTTACTTTTTTCAGCGCGGTCCTATCGATTGTGACTTAAACTTTTCGATTATCAAAAAAAATTTGAAAAATTACAATATTTAAACAAATTTGCGGAGAGTCAGTTTCTGATACAACGTTAAAGTAAATCGATCCTCCATTTTCAATCCACTCGCGTTGGGGTCACTTTGTTTTTTTTGTTTTTTTTTCTAATCATATCACCCCGAGCAAGGCGGTAACGTTTGCTTATTTTAAAATAATGTCAAATGGTTTTAATTTCTTTTTCTAATAATAAAGTAACTCCTCTCTTCATGTATATATATATATATATATATAGAGAGAGAGAGAGAGAGAGAAAGAGCGAGAGGGGGGAGAAATAGACATATATATATATGTATAAAAAGAAAGAGAGTTGGTACATATATGTGCATATATAAAGAGAGAAACACGCACACACACACACACACACACATATATATATATATATATATATATATATATATATATGTGCAGAAACAGATATATATATATAGAGAGAGAGAGGGAGTGAAAGAGAGAGGCAGACAGACAGATATATATAAAAAGAGCTAATGCATATATGTGGATATATAAAGAGAGAGAAACACACACACACACACACACACACACACACACACACACACATATATATATATATATTTAAGCAGCGTATATTTATCAATGGATGTGCGTTGTAGTGCAGTGGTTATCCGCTCAGAGCGAGAAATCAGAGCGCGAGTTCGAATTCCAGTTGAATTCTTTGAATTCACTTACGCACAAATACCATTGGGAAAGGTATTAATCCGTCCCTTTCCTCCAGTTATGGATTAAAGAATAGGACAGATTGGGTTATTTAGCCTTGGCTGGCAACCAGTCTACCGCAGAAAGTAATGACAATCTACTACGGAATAACCTTCTGCCCAGTCAGTTATGTCTTTTTTGAGACATGATCACCCAAAGCGTATGGCACTTAACTGACTGACTGATATTCATTCAGACATGTTTTATTGAATAATATAGACTTATTGTGTTTACATATTTTTATACTGATCTTTTCCAGTTGTTTAATCAGTTTGTTGATGTTAAGATGAAAATCAACCAATCAACAAATTTTTCCTGAATATAGCACCAGCGCATTAAAGTGCATATAACATTGAATGCCATTTTCATTTCTACCAATTTCCGGTATCCTCCCTTTTAGTGAACGAGACAATGTAAGTAAATTTGCACTGTCGTAGTAAATATCGATTTCTCGATTTATAACCGTCTAAATATGTTCTGAGTTTTCTTCTCAATATTATATATATATATATATATATATATATATATATATATATATATATATATATGGGTAGGTTTTGAAGGCTATCACAATGTGTTTAGTAAAATAAAGGGTTGGGTATTACCTATTTATTATTCATTAATATTTCGAGATCAAACTCTCATCTTCAGAATGGTAGGAGAGTTTGATTTCACGTCTGCTCCCTATAGTTAACGACAGCTGTAGCAGCGAAAGATTATGATTCTTTGAAAGGCACGGTCGACGAGCGGACGTGAAATCAAGCTCTCCTACCATTCTGAAGATATTTTGATCTCGAAATATTAATGAATAATAAATCATATGATTTATTTGTCAACACGTCTGTTAACGTTTCTATGGAGATTATTTTTTCTTTTTTCTTTTTTCCTTTTCCTTTCCTTTACTTTTTTTTCTTAGCTTACTTCCCTGTCAACCACCACTTCAGTAAATGCAGTACTGGTTAAACCAGAAGACGGTTATTTTTAAAAATTTCAATGCACAATCAAGAGAACCGAATATGTATATTGAGCCAACAGTATATTGCTATTACTTCCTGATGAGAGCGATATAGTTGATAAAGAGAAGATAGATAGATAGATAGATAGATAGATAGATAGATAGATAGATAGATAAGCAGAAGAATGGGCTAGATAGATAGATAGATAGATAGATAGATAGATAGATAGATAGATAGATAGATAGATAGATAGATTTCAAAGTTATCCATAACACCATAATTAATTGAAAATTCTGTAAAAGAAATATGGAGGCCGTTACTTACTTTTAAATAAATAAGCCTTTCCTGTCCGTTGAGAATAAGTCATAGCGTTCACAAAATAAGGGCTGTTAGGAAAGATTTTTCCTCTCGCCTCTGACGAAACTTGATTTTTGTTCACAACAAATACAGCATGGTCTCTAAAATAAAACTGTTTGTTGTCAGGACCTGTAACATAAAAACAATAATTTCTGTATTAAAATTCCATTGATCCAACCCAACTTTGACTTCAGGATCGTCATGCTCAGTGACGGTCTGGCCCACCGGGATTCTGGGAAATTTCCTGGTAGGCCCCAAAAGTGATCGGTCATCAGTCAGTCAGTTAAGTGCCATACGTGATACACGCTTGGGCGATCATGTCTCGAAAGAGACATGACTGACTGGGCAGAAGATTATCCTGCAGTAGGTTGCCATTGCTTTCTGCAGTAGACTGGTTGCCGACCAAGGCTATAGAACCCAGTCTGTCCTGCTATTTAACCCATAACTGGAAGGAAGAGACGGATTAATACCTTTCCCAAGGGTATTTGCGCGTAAGTGAATACAATGGATAAAACTGGAATTCGAACTCGGCTCCCCGGTTTCTCGTTCCGAGCCGATATCCACTGTACCACAACGATCACTTTAGAAATAATCTAAAAAAAACTAAAGAAAATAAGGAAATAAAAATATTGCTCACGTTCCAATTTTTATTATATTTTGAAAACATTTTAATTAATTTATTTATTTATTTATTTTTTTTTTTTTTGTAAATTATCTAGATTGGTTGCTCTAAAATTGAGATTTTGCTTTTTTTTATAAAATTATCAAAAATTTTTAGTACTTGCATTATACATGCATGGACATGAATAAAAAAAAATATTTTAGAGCGTAGCTTATTTGTGGCACAAGGGTGGAAGTATGGAGCACCACTACTCACTACTCAGTTGTAATAATTCTAGCGAGACAAGCTTGCCAAAGATTACACCACCTCGAAGTGGCCATAATGTTTTAATAGACGTAACATGTAATTTATCAATACAAATGTCGGCCTGAATATTCGAGAAATCTTTAAAAAATATGCACCCCCCTGCAGGATTCAGAACCTGCAACTCCTACAAACCTAGGAGACGCTGTCAAGTGATTTTTACCACCTGACCGCGAAGAATTGTGTCATTAGACAAGGCCTAATTTAGCCATATAAATACAAAACTTTCTGAATTTTCGTAATATTCATAAATGTTTTGATTCGTATTCTAATGACAGTTATGTGCCATACGTGAGACACGCTTGGATGATCATGTCTCGGAAGAAACATGATTTGGTTGAAAATTTTTTTCCCGCAGTAGATTGCCATTACTTTCTGCGGTAGACTGGTTGCCAACCAAGGCTATAGATCTGAATCTGTCCTGCTATTTAATCCATAGCTGGAGGGAGAAGTGACTGATTAATACCTTTCCCAAGGGTATTTAGGCGAGTGAATATAACAAATTCAACTGGAATTCGAACACAGCTCTCCGATTTCTCGTTCCCAGTATATCCACTGCACCACTGCACACGTCCTAATGCAAACAAACGTAAATAAAGCAACAAAATATTACGAAAAGTTACGAAATGGAATTAGAATTAACTGACATATTTTCAATTTATTGTTTGAATTTGTGTGGAATTCCGAGTAGCTTTTAACTTTAAATGGCACTAACACATGGGATGTCACATTTAACTAATCAACCACCAAGGATTACGTGTAGTTTTCAAACTAAATTCCTTTTTAAAACTGCTTTGTTGCCACTTTATTTGCTAAGACAATCGTTATAACTCTCAAGTATATGCGTGTGTGTATATCCGTTTTCATGTGTACGTACGCACAGGCATACAGGGGAAGAGTGTCCCGAAAGAAATGCTCCCCATTTGTTTCAATGACGACTACAACAAATACAAAGAGCTGGAATTGAACAAGTCTTTACAAATGGAAAATAGTTTTTGACAACTGAAGACTTGTCATTTTCAAAGCATCGATGATGATGTCAGTAAAATAAATTCCTCATAGTTCCTATATTTGGGTTTTCGCATCGGCCCCAAAATGGGATTTATCATGCACATTGCTGCCACTACAGTTAAAGCGCTTTACCCACTGCCTGACTGTGATCTCATCTATGGTTTGTAAGATATTATTTAATTTTCTTACCTTTGAATGCTGCCTGGAATTTATCAGTATTACAAAGTGATAATATTTTATTCATATCTGGAAGGAGAAAAAGATAAAGAAATGTCAGCAAACTTATGGCAAGTGTGTGTGTGTGTGTGTGTGTGTGTGTGTGTGTGCGCGCGCGTGTGTGTGGCGCGCGCTCACGCGTGCGCGCACGAATTAAATCAAAAGTTCCAAAATTTTTGTAAGAATTCTCATTTTATAACCTGAAGATATCTTTAAGATAGATTTTTAATATTTGATATATTCAGCGCCTCACGTGGGCGTGTGGTGAGCAATATTCCGACTATGAAACTCGTGTTCGAATCTCACCCTGGTTGTTTTGTAAAGAAGTTGAATTTTTTGTTAATATTAATTTGAGTTTGAGTTTAAGTTTGCGTTTTGTTTAACAGCATATCAACACCTCTGTGGGTTATTTAATGCCAAAAAGGTGGCGTTTTAAGGTATTTGTTTTTAATGTTCGGTTATAGTGTGAAGGTTGTATTTAGTTAGAGTTTGATGAAAAGTTTTTTTAATCATTTTTTTTAATTTTAGAAAACTGAAGATGTCTTTTAGTTCAAAAAATGTATTGCCGGTAATAATTAATTCCTTCAAAAATGTATTGTTGGCAATATTTTTCTTTCAAAAATTTTTATATTTTTCCATAAAAGTCTGTTTTTATATAGTTTGTTTTTATACTTTCATTGTGTTTTGACCCCAGTTTGGGGATAAACTATTTGCCCATAGTTGGGACCCTAACAGGTACTACTACTCCGGGTCAGGGTGGACCTGGAGAACAACAGCAATTAAGAGGTGGTTCCATGCTCCTCACAACCTCCCAATCAGAGGCCTTGCTACCACTCCGGGTCAGAGTGGACCTGGGAACAACAGCAATTAAGAGGTGGTTCCATGCTCCTCACAACCTCCCAATCAGAGGCCTTGCTACCACTCCGGGTCAGAGTGGACCTGGGAACAACAGCAATTAAGAGGTGCTTCCATGCTCCTCACAACCTCCCAATCAGAGGCCTTGCTACCACTCCGGGTCAGAGTGGACCTGGGAACAACAGCAATTAAGAGGTGCTTCCATGCTCCTCACAACCTCCCAATCAGAGGCCTTGCTACCGGATGCAGTTTACGTCATACCCAGGACCAGATAATATTAGCACCTGATATATACGATACTATCAGGTGTATTTGGGTAGTATTTTTTTTAATGAAGTTTTAGTTGAAAACCAACGGAAGTTTTCATTCAGTGTTTTTACTGTTTGAAACATGTTTCTGGTTTCTAGTCAATAGCTTCAGAGTACTTTCTAACAAAGAACATTTTTGAGTTTTGATACGGTCGTATCTATAAATATGTATTGTGTTTTATTAGTGGTTTTACAAAAGTCGCGTTTTCATGGGTTTGTGATGATTTTTTTTCTTTTCTTTTCATATTACATTTCATTTTCAAGCATCATTTTGTGGCCTCCTGTCGTTTACTTATTTATTAATTTATTTACTAGCGGAACCCGTGGAATTTCCACGAAAGGATAATTATGATTTCCTGGAAAAATTTTACTTTGTCATACTACAAATGATAGTAACGTCTTCAAACATAAAGGTATTGGATAATAAAATAACGATAACACAGAGTGTAATTTTATTAAAATATCTATAAATCATAGAAGCTACTATAATCTTATATTAAGCAGTGTATGCACAGACCATAACCAAAATACTGTACGCTATTTTGTGAGAGATTTTGAAAAAAAAAAAAAAGGCTTTGTTTTATTACTGAAAAATCATGGCTCCCGTGTCCATTGTAAACAGAAAAGACCGACTGAGTAATGGCCAAGGATGTAGAGGCCGGAAATTTCGTTGTTAGGTCACGAGATACGACAAACAAACCTATTTTTACTATATTGTACAGTACACACACAATTACTGCTACAACCACCAGCTTAAGCTGCTACTGCTACGGTAATGCTATAGGCTCTATCCTCCTACTCTCTTACTCTTTACTACCTTTCCTTTTGGCAAAGGTGAGAGAAAGGCTGAGGAGAGTAACGTTTATAAAATGATAGAGGGGAAGGAAAAGCTCGTGTAGAGAGTAAGTGTGTTATCTTTCTTCAGTGGTGTAACGGACGGAGGAACTAAGTAACG